>JAOEHY010044758.1:0-19099 GCA_025447955.1 Psilopsiagon aurifrons
GGGGGGGGGCTTTTTTTTTTTATATTAGAAAATGGTTTAACTGTGCTTATGGAAGACAAGTTCTCACTGAGAAATTGTCTTGGTTTATTTGCCTATTTCTGTAAAAGGCTTCTTGTCTCTGCTAAACAACATATGCGGGTATTAATGCAACCAAAGGCTGTTGCCAGGAATGAAGCCTACACACGAGAGTTTTCACGGCATGATTTAAGGTGATTCCCAACCTTATGCTAGAAACAAAAAATAGGTTCTCATCCCTGTGTGCGAGCCCCAAAGAAACTGACTGCATTATTACCTTGAGTCCTACAATAGAATAAGACAGTACTTTGCTCTGAACCCAAGCTATAAATGGGATGCTATCAACTTGTTTTCTATATCATATTGAAGTTCAAAGCAGACACAGTAGGGAATCAAGTCCAATGTACATGCTGCTGATGTACAGCCAACATCTGGAATTTAAAAACAGGTTTTTTGAACAGCAAGGAACCATAAGCCTGCCCATGCAATTCTCTCGTAATAGTTATATATGAAAAACCAAAGCACCAGCAGTTCACAGAAGAAGGACAGTTATTTTCACTTATTTTAGCATAAAAACAGATGAGCTGTGAAAGTTGTCTCCTTGTAAATGATCGCTCTCAATTGCATTAATTAGTCATAAGTACAAAATTCTATTCCCATGCCTTCCGAGAAGTACAGCGCTATTTATAGTGCAATTCAGGGACTACTTCACTGAGTGCCTAGCGGGAAACCAGCTGCATTACAGTGCTCTGGAGTATCATTTTATATTTTATTTACTCACACCAGTGTATAAAAGTATGAGGACTCCAGCACCATGAAAGACACTGAGCTCAAAAAAAAAAACCCCAAACCAACCCTCCCTCCCAAAAAAAACAACCAAAAAACCACTCAAAAAGCCCAATTTAAGTCATAACAAAATGTCACATAATTGGGTTTGACACTTCTTTAAGCATCTTCACCAATAAACATTTCCAGTTCTGCAGCCTAATGTAATTACCCAGAAATCAAGAAACACTAAGATATTTACAGAGGTAAACTCATGTAACCTGTAACCTGAGAGGCCTTAACACCCCTTTAAAGATGCTATTCTACAGGACTGACATAGGGCACAACACAGTTATGAAAAGGCAATCAGCAAACTAAAGGAGCAAACTTTCATTCATATTTCATGTTGACACTAGTGCATATATACATAAAAGCCTGAAAAGCATTCCAAAAATTACCTCACACAAAACCCTTTTCCTGTGCACCAGTAGCTACCTGGGCAGCAACTCTCCAGGGAGAGATGAGTAACTTCCTTCCCTTTCTAAAAAAACTTCCTTGTGTTGATCAATTCTATTATCATGGGATGCTCTTTTATATTATACCAGATCAAAAAAATATTAACTTTTACACTTGAGACAAAGGAAAGCAAGCAAAACAAAACCACAACAAAAATCCCAGTGCAAACCCCACATAACCCAAAAGCTTCTCCAAGGGTTTCTCATTTAAGAGGAAGAATATTATACAGTAGAAACACCGAAGTATTTCATCTGTAAATCATATAAAATCAAATCTAGCTAAAACCTACAGTGAGTCAAAGTCCTTATTATCTACTAGATGATTACATGAACATAACATGAGCTGAATACTGGTATCTGTATCACCAAATCATCATTTATCATTAATATCCACCTTTTGTACAGCCTAAGCAACCTGATGAAAGATTAAACGAACAAGCAGGTTGGACTTGACCCTTTCGAGTCAGGTGATAATTCTCAAATCAGGGCTCAGTTACATTAACAAAGCAGTGTAGGAAATAACATAAGAGAACAAAATTCAGACACAATATTTGGTGCTTGTGATAAAAAGGTTTTGGGGGTTTTTTCTGGGTTTTTTTTTGTTTTTTTTTTTGTTTTGTTTTTTTTTTTAACCTACACTTATCCCTTCCCAAAGGCCTCTGGATGGCTAAGGAGGCTAAAAATGCAATTGTAATTAATATCTGCACAAATACAAAATCAATACAACTGATGTATGCTTGCTTGAAGCAGAATCCTGTTCTCATTACTTAACCATTCTACTCAGATTTTCTCTGACATGCCACTGATCATTTCAGAAGGTGTTTTTAAAGCAGATCTTAACACTGAACCTATTTGCATTGAAAGAATAAGCCCTATATTATTAGGATTTAGTTATATTTCCAAACAGACTTCCAGTAAATGTTAGAAATACTGTTTTACTTAACAGAGTATCTAACAATCGTAATATGTTGTATTGAACCCTTTCCATAACCAAAGCAGTATTCATAGAAGAATATAGGCCTGCGCAAATCTTCCTTTTTTCTGTGTTTGGCCCATTTATTATTAAACACAACCTATTTAGAGAAGGAAACACTAGAGTATCTGGTAGAAAAAGTGTCTGTTATTATTGCTTCTGAGAGACATTAATGCCTCAGTCTCATAGTTGAATATTAACCTAGATTTCAGGCATCTTTCCTAAGTGAAAAAACAGTGTCTGTGCTACATAGATACAAAAATATTATTCAGCAATACACTACACATGGTCGCAATTCCCTGTCCTGGTCTGAATCTGTATTTTGCATTTTCTTAAATAATAAGTTCCTAAATAGTATTTCAACATATAATATCATTAGAAAACAGGCTAGGAGTCTGATAACTAGCTAGATTTTTTGATAACACCCACATGACAAAAGGATCATATTTTCAATTAGCTCAGAAGTCCTTAAAATAATGTAAATAATTTGATTATAATATCAAATAATAGTATGATTTATGCTCAGACTTTAAGGCAAGAATTTTAACAGTACACAGGGCTATCACATCATGGATGCAATCAGGAAACAGCTGTAACTCCTGCCCTCCCCTCCCCCCCTTTTATCAGTACTGAGGAGGCTGAATGAGAGGTGGATGCAAAGAGGGTGCAGGCCATTAAGATGGTGGATCAAATGACATACAGGGAGAGGCAAAGGGAACTGAGTTTGTTTAGTCTGGAAACAGGAAGGATGAAGCAGGATCCATTTGCTTTCTCCCACTATTGAACAGGGTATGGAGAAGCAGCAGACATCTCTTTCTCAGATGGGAATAGAGAAAAGACAAGAGCAACAGCACATACTGCAGTGAGAAACTCCTAGTGGACACAAGAAAAAAAGAAAATCTTCATAGGACTGGCTAGATAGGTCATCCAAGGAGGCTGCAGAGTATCCAGTCCCTAATGAATTTCAACCCATAGCTAGAAAACGCCTTGAACAACCAGGTCTAACTTTGCTTGAATCCTGCTTTGAGTCAGGATGCAGGACTTGAGCATACCTGAGGTCCTTCTTACCTAAATTATCATTCATTTTAAACCACCTACTTTTGTTCTACCAGTCTCTAGTTAGCCTTCCTGGTAGGCTACACACAGTTTTTATTTGCATGTATTATTTTGGTACATTTTTTAAACACTATTTCCAGCCTCCATGCTAACACCTACAGAATATTAGTAACTACATAGTATAGTGTTCCAGTAAATAGTGAGGTGACAAAGAGACAAAAAAAATGAACATCGGATGACTCAGACTTCAGAATCTGCTATATAAGCCTGCTGGAAGATGAGAGAGCTAACAAATTGCCCTATGTCTCATGTTCTACAACTGGTCTTACAGGGCAACAGCTGCCTTTGACGCTGTTTTTTTATCTCAGTAGGCATTGGATGGGGATTTATCTTCAACTGAACACAGTAATTGAGCAAATAATGCAGAGCAAAAGATGGAATGGTCCAAGCTTAAAACATTTGGAGTTCAGCACTATTCATAGTCAGAATTGCAGTTCATTTGACTGCCTCTATCGACAACTCTGACAACATAATCACTCCTAGATCTTGACTGTATCTACTTCTTCCCATGCTGAATTCTACATATTCTTCGTCAAACCAGTCCCTTAGGAAATAAATTCTTAAGACTCCCTGTTCTGCAGACATTGCTCACTACTGATTTCAGGAATTATGAAAAACAACCTTGGCTTTATTACTTTTCCATGTTTCTTCCTTTCTACACAAACAGGTAACTGGATGTGCATGTGACATGCAGCTTCCCGATTCCCTGCAGGTTATGTACAATTTGTACTTCCCAGTTAACTGTGACCTTACTGGTTAAGAACTAGCATACTCTATCCTGCTCAACTTGGTTACATGATCCCGCAGAAAAACATTTTGGTAATAATGATGTGCGCTGAAAAAGCGCCCTGCTTGGATGCTTCTTAAATTCTGCTGGTTAAGCAGAAAAGTCCATGAATTTTAGGTCAAATCAAGAGAGACAGACATACACTGCTACCTCTGATTTGAGAAATAAAGACCAAAGAGTACTAGAGAAGATGTTTTAAGCTACTTGAGCACAGAAAGAAAGGATCTGATGAACCATATCATCTCAGTGGTTCTGAACTTGAGGGAAAAAGAAGAAGAAGAAAAAAATAATAAAAAAAACAGATTAAACAAGACACAACAAAATCGATTCTACAAAATTCCAGAAACTGATCTAAACATCCTCATTGACACTGGCTAAGCGAGGACCATTTGCAAAGCAAACTCTATAGGCCGGACACACCTATTTTTGCAGTGGTACTAAAATGTGGATCTAGTGACAATTTAAAAATCCCGTTTTCTCTATGCCATCCTTCCCTCTTCCCTTCACAATCTGGCATTCTGCTTTTGAAAATCATAAACACAGTTCAGCTGAAAAATAAAATGAGCTTTTCTGCTGCTGTGGATTATCCTTTAATTGCACTACTTTTTACTTTTCCAGACTATCAACCTGAACTCCTCCACAAGCAGAACAACCACACTGAAGCAAGTTTACATAAAAGATAGGATTTTTTTTGTCCTAATTATGATACTATTAGCACAATAGCTCCATTTATTCTTTCTAAATCTGTATTGATAGAGCATCCTATTGCCCAGCTAGTATTGTTTGGTGAAACCTTCATTTGTAAGCTGGAACACAAATATCACACTGTGAGAAAGTCTGGGTTTATAAAGTCCTGTGTTGATAATCAGTAAATTCTGATAAATACTACAGGCTGCAAACTCTATTACTCTTCTGGTAAATCACAAGAGTTCCTTTGGAGAAAAACAATATAATCTGTAATTCAAATTGGTAAATGGAAGATAAATGTCTTGCAATATTATTAGAAAACTCCAAAATATGTTAAGTACATTTCAAACATACTGAATAATTCATAAAAAATACCTTGGGACACACACTCACAGCCACTACCAAACGTAAGATATATTTTCACTATATTCTGAACTCAACAAAGAAAAGTAAGAAACAGTTGATTGCTTTTATTTTACAGCCATACAAAACACCAATAGAAAAAGAAAAAAAAAAATCAGAATTAAAACCCCAAGACAAGCCAAATAAACGTACAATGTGTGAGATTAAGTTAATTTATTATTAATCACTAGCGATTTTCTCCTTGTAATTTAAATGTAGTATTTGGTTAAAAGTCAGTAAGTTCATTGGGTTTTACTGATTTTCTGACGATGACCATATGTTACCTTTTTATCTTCTCTTAAATCCAGATTCAAAGGAGCATAAAAAGCTCATCTGTTTGAACTCCAAAGGAGCCAAAAATGTAAAAAGAGATCACTTAAACAATATTTTTTGATTGAATATACCAATGAAAGTAGAAATTTGCAAGCTAGCTTTCTGCTAGGTCACTGTCAGACTTTAGTATATACTCCTGTAACACACTATTTATCAATAATATCCCTCATGGCATTTTTTACTACCATGGAGTAAGAATAAGCTTCAACCATCTGCTGCCTCCCTGAAAAGTGACAAGGCATTTGTATAGACCACTGCTTATATCATCAACCCCCAAATTTAAATACAGAATAATAAGCAGGTAACTTCTGAAAGCTTTGCCATAAAACCATCCCCTTTTTATATTGGGATACTGATGAAATCTCATCCAGAGTCAAAGAAATTACAGCTGAACATCAATTCAAATGACTGTGCTTGCAAATCGTAGCAACCTCCACCCAAAGACCAGAACTGAGCATCAAGTCAAACTTCTCAAACAACGGATAAAACATGCATGAGACAGAAGAAGCGCACACTGCGTGTGGTTTCTATAGAAAGTAAGAAGAAACAATATTTCAAAAGGTGAAGATAGATACAGGTAGTCAAAACAGCAGAAGAAAGACCCAAAGTGGAGCATTAAACAGCCAGATAGAAGAAAGAGGCTTGGCTCTGTGAGCAGAACCTATGTCTTGCTGTCAGATTTCTATTGTGCTCAAAAAACCACAAAACAACAAAAAAAAAACATCCCCAAACAAAACAAACAACAAAACCCAAAGGTGAGGGAGGAAAAGGAGTTTATCTAAATTCTCCAAAATAAATGGCAACATTTCCAGCAGCTACCTAGCATCAGCATCCTTCTTGTCCATTCCAGTGAAAACACAGGACATCCAAGATGCTGATTAGCTACTTGGATGCAGAAGATCAATAATCCTTTATTCCATTTAATTCACTTATCCCAAACATGGGAAAATTTCTCCCTTTGATCTCTCCACTACTTCTACTTCCCAGCCTCCAGACCAAATCAATTTAAAACAGCTATGGAAAAGGATGCTTTGCTACTCAAAACCTGGAAGAGGTAACAGAAATATTTTCCCAATTTCAGAGATAAGATTTCACACAGATGCGTAAGACATACAACGTACCTTCTATGAAAGTTACAGCAAAACTCCACTTACATGTCCCAGCTGTAAACACAACTTAAAATCACTAAAGACTGTGGCTCAAGGAAAGCAGAGAACCTGAGTGTTTGAGCACACTTTGACCCATGCAATTTTCATTATACCAGAGTATAAGAAACATCTTCAGTGAGAACACTTTCAGTCTGTGAAGAAGAGGTTGAATAAAACCTCTGAATTCTCTTCTACCTCAAATAACATTTTTGCCTTGCATGCAAACTGAAATTAAGTAATAAGAGGATGGGGAAAAAAAAAACCAAACATACAAAACTTGGAGAGAAACTATGAAGCCAGTTTCTGTGAAGCAATGTCAGTAAGATCTAACAATTTAATACAGCTAATTTTTTGTTAGGTTACTTGTTTAGGAAAGGACAGATTGCAGTCCAGCTTCTCACTGTCTTAAGAAGAGTATCCCAGTGCTTACATCAATATTTTCAAATGAATGCTTATTATATTTATTTTCTAAAAATTCCCCTTTATAGGCAAAAACGTTTAATGCATTTAAACAGTGGACTATATTGTGAGTGAAGGAAAAAACACTATTCATTGAGAACTGAAATGGCATAACACCTTCCTTACGCAGCTTCACAAGACTGAAAACAAAAACAGCTTTTTGCTAGTAAAATAGTTATAATTCTTCATTTCTGATGTTTGCTACAATGGTGTGTACACACAGACTTTCCTGTGAATTGTGCTCAGGTACAGCAAAGAAAACTGAGAAAACTGGACAGAACACTGAATTATAACTGGGGAGGGAGGAGGAGGAAATGAAAAGGAGCAAGCAAAACATTATTCTTATATTAGATTCGTAGTGAACTGCACTGACAGATATCCCTACATCCTCAAAAGCAAAACTCTCTCTCCAGACAGAAAATTAATAACTGGAAGAAACAACAGTACCAGTTGATTGATTATACATTGCTGTGCAGAGCTGAGTATAAAGCATTTATTAATCTGAAACTCATCCCTATCAGATGACTACAGTAAAAATATGTCACACAGATGCCTTTAGCAACATACTGAAGTTGTTAAGTCACACATATTAAACTGCAGCAAAACAAGCTTTCCACATATGTGTATTTATTTTTCTATCAACATCACTCATTTTGCTCTTAGAAACATATATAATGCAATAGCCTGCCTTTAGATGATACAGACAGCAGTCATTTTCATGAAAGCTCAAACTTAAGTTCTTTTCTGAGAATTCATCCAGTACCAGGAACATAGCGCCATGTCAAGCAACAGTAAATGTCCATAATTTTAGCCAACTTTCCTTCTTCAATCTTATTTAAATAGGAGTTAGAAATTTTTGAGCGGAAAGTAATTACCAAGAGAGACAGTATGTGTGTGTGTGAATGCATGCATGTTTCTGTCTATCTACATATACATATTCATATATATTTATGTGTGCACACATCTGTGTGCATGTATATACGATAAATGCAAACTGAATTTAAAAAGTCCAGGATTTTGAGCAATTAAAACTACACAAAAATGCCACTGGCTCTTTGCTACCTTCTTCACATCTTTTATTCCTAGACACTTATAAAACAAAACAGATTTTCCTTTGCCTCAATTATTCAAGAAGCCTTGGTACAAATCCTGCTTAGCACCATGAAAATTCCCTTTGCAAGTCTTAGGTGAGGACTCCTACAGTTAGCCCCTCAGATGAGGAGGAGCAGCTTACCTCCACAGAGCTCCAAGGACATAATTTAACACTCATAAAGGCATCAGTGTACAAGTGAAACTGCGGCCAAAGACAAGCATGTATGGTGAATTATTATTACAGGACTGTAAGCGTCAACACTGTATCTCGAGTCTTCGGACAAACTTCGCATTTCAGATTTGCTTATTTCTGCAATGTTATTTTTACAAAGTACTCAGGAGCAGAATCTCATTGAGGCTAGGAAGACACTACTCTATGGCAGTGACATAATTGTTTATCTATGCTAAACACTACAATGTGACAATAGTCTGTGATACGGACTTAATTTCATACGCAGGATCACCTCCACAAGTGCCAAGGAAAATTAAAGATTCTATCTGACTAGCAGCTTCCCATCAAGGGAATCAGAGTCTAATCCCCATTGTGTGTCATAGGATATTGCCACTTCCACACTCCATGTCTGTCTTTTGGAATTCACTGAGAGAGTAATTACAGCTCAGATAAGCCTTTCCTGGAATACATGCAATTAATTCTCCTACAAAAAAGGGAGAAAGAAGGCTGACGCTTTAATAATGTTTATCTAATCTATTTCTTTTCTTCTCTTAACACTTCCTAAATATGAGGAGAAAACGGATTTGATAGTACTTACAACTGCCTGTTCTTCTGTACATCATAAGAAAATCCATGGGTCTGTAATAACCCCTCATAAAAGAGACAACATGAAATACAACTACAAACCAGCAGAACATAGAGGAAGTGGGTAATCAGTGTAAAGATTAATCTAGTTATTCTTTTTTTAAATATAAGTCCTATTATTATTTTTGAATGTGAATTACTTAATTTCTTTAAAAATTCTAGGACAACTGTTTTAAAATTTTGAAAATAGACTGAACAAAATTTGTATTTTTCCTAACAATTCAAAAAATCATATTCACCATAAGTTCACCAATTTATTTTTCCAAAATCTCACACTTGACCTGTCAAAACGAAACAAGTTTTCATTTGAAGACTGTAAATCCAAGGCACCTATGTTGGCATAACTACATTTTGAGGTGATTTTTTACACTTAACCCAAGAGTAAACTGTTCATCAACAGGATTCAAGTGCATCTCAGGCTTTCTGTTACACTTCAAAGCTGGATAAAAAGTACCCATCTTCATGATACTTTAAAACTGCAGCAACTGGTTAACTGCCCATTACTAAAATAAACCTACAGAAAAGAGCTAAGCTTGCCATCATTCTACCCTGCACGAATGCACTATATTTACAAAAAGTTTTGTTGAGCCAATTCTGGAGCTTCTAGTCCTAAAGCATTAATTCTTGCATCTTAAGGTAAAGCTAGCATTGTATCCAGCTACTCCATAAATGTAAAAGGTCTAACATTTGATGAAGAGCCACATCCACAGCAGAAAAAATATCTTAAACAGCTGGGCTATAAGGGGGATTAATTTCCTGACCTAACTTTGCCTCCAGTTCCACTCATATTCCACCCAACCACCTCTCTACATTTTTTATTTTGATGGCACAACACACACACAAGTTACACAGGAAAATCAAGCTTGAAAGGATAATGTTGTTAACTCTCATTTTTCAGTGTGAATACCGCTGTACTAATGACAGCAGTAGAATAAATGTTAATGTCAGAAGCACTCAGTTATTTTTGCCACTATACCTTGAAAATATTTTATGCTTAATGTCATTTTAAAATGCTCACACTGCAACACAAAAAGACTTGGAAAAATGCACATGAAGATGCAGTTACAGATAAAGGTGGGCAGGAGAGAGCTGAGGCTTCAAAAAATCTGAACCCAGTGAAAACTGAGACTCATTTTGTTTACTTTAGGGTGTGGGGAGAGAGAGAACAAGAAGCAGCAAGTGCTTTTACCAAAAGCAAACCTTTTATCCAACACTGCAGAATAGATTCACTTTCTTTCTTTGATTTTCTGGATTAGAGGATATTTTCATAAATGAGTGCAGTTTTTAAGCAAAGCAATGCTATGAACCCAAATTTGAAGTTACTGCTCAAGCTCCTCATTTCCAGGCAGATTTAGAGTACTTCTGAGCACTTGACATCTTGGAAGCCAAACTCTCTGCCAGTTTCTGAAGCAGGTATTTTTCAGGAGATGAGAAAATAATTAATCCCACCACTCTGTCTACCTATATTTATCCTTCCAAAGACAGACACACGCATTTCTCATGATCGAGGGGGTCAATCCAAAATTACTACCAAAAAGAGAACAAATAGTAAGATTGGTGGGGGACTACTTTTATAAGTATTTTGTTTGCTCAGAGGTGAGGACTTCTTGCACTTCATCCTTTCTACCTGCCTCCTGTCCTGAACATCTAAATCGCTGTTTCAATTCCTTAAAGATTTATCCCTTTCTTCCTTCAGGAGATAGATAACACTTAGGAAAAACAACAGTTGCAAGTGCTTTGAAGCAAGTCAGCTCGCACTCCATTGACATTTTCTAACCTCAGCTCTGTCCAAGTTCTGCTTCATAATGCACTCAAATGTGGTAGAAATGCTTTTTGAAAAGTATTTGATTTTTTTTTTCTTTTTTTCTTTTTTTTTAATGAATATAAAGGGGGAAGGGAAAGACTACTTGAAAATTCTAGAAAAACTAAAGAAATGGAAGCTCCTCAAGAGCCAAAATTCACCTGAAGTTCACTTTAAGTTAGTGGTAGAGTGCTGCAGAAAAAATATTAACCAAGGGTTTAAAATCTACCTGCAAGCATCCAAGTTAACTGAAAGCCTGAAGGAAAGTGCATATTTTCATATACCTCTCTTGGGAAGTATAAAATGGACTCCCATTCAAATAGATATTTATGTTAAAGTGCTACCTCTGAATTAACATCATGATGCCATGATTTCAAGACAAGGCAGTCTGTATTTACAACTGTTATATTTCCATATTTAGATTGACAATGGAACATGGATTGCCCTAAGATACAAGAATAAAAATAGTAGTTATCCATCAAGTACTCCATCCAAGTTATCCATCATATCTGTAATATATTGTAGCTAGGTGAAAAGGATATACAGTTTTATAACCCCAAAATTACTGTTCTACTTATCTTTTGTAAACTTTCACTTTGCTAACATTTACAGTCTTACAAACACATAAATAACTGTAGGATTTGCAGAATACTAAAGCATGTTTTAATTCAATTTTTGGCTTATTTTTACAAGTGAAGAAAACTTTTTATCAGCATCTTCTATGCTGTACTTCAAATGCACTTCATTTTGAACAGCACTAAACCCAGAGCTTATTTCCCTTGAATCATCCACTCCACGCAGCTCCTTCACCTCAAGCAATGAGAAGAAAACTGCATGAAGCTCCCATTGGGAGGGCAGAGAAACACAGAAAAGGCATTATAATGACTGCCTAGCACTCAGAATGGCCCTGCAAAAGGCCCCAGAGCAAACCAGAGAGGGAACTCTGGGTGTATCCTTTTGGCATATCCTTTTAGTAGCACTGCAGTGGAGGGGTCTTCCATAAGAACACTGGATGTGCACTGCAAGAGGCGGTGGCCAGAGAGACTGAAGCTCTTCAGAGGACTTCAAGTTGCATCCTCAGCCTCATACAGTCTCATTATAGGCATTAGGGAAACAACAGGGGCGCACTAATTACATTGAGACTTCTAGATGCTTAACATCAAAATCACAGTTGTAAAGAGCTCCTCCATAGCTGCCTAACTTAAGAAAAGCCTAAGATGAGTGAGTACTTCCCTTGTTAGGTTGCTCAGATCCTTCAATAAGTAAACTTCAATTTAGAGATCAAGTGGATACTGACAAAATGATACAGTCATTTTTTTTTTCCAAAAGATTGTCAAAATGTTCAGCTCTGGCACAAGTTCAAAGTGCATTTTTAGTGACCTCTTTCACTTCCCTGTCACTATAATTCCAGCAACTCTAGAAATCCTGGCAGCTCTTACACCACATCCCTAAACAAAGAATTAACACCGCCAACCTTTTACAGATAAATAGTATAGCAGAAAATACACAGTATAGATTAAAAAATACACAAATGGCCAAAACTAGCATGTTGACTTCATACTTGCACACCTCACGCGCAAAACCGTTTGTTCCAATCCTGTGGGCACCTACTACATGTTCATCTCCCAGTCTGGCTTTATTTAGTCCAACAGAAGTAAATGACACATACTGAGTCCCCTAATAACTTAATTTCAGCTCTCTCACTGTGGTCTCAAGGATTCCACCTGAACTCTTTTTTGTAAGTTCTAGTCCTAGAGCATCAAAACTGAAGTCAGTAAATCACAGACTAAGTCACTGAGACTTACTTCCAATCATATGGAAATACTTATTTCATGGCCCTAGAAAGATATACTTTTCTGTCTCTTATGACACGCAAGAACTAAATTCACTGTGGGACTTCTTTCTGCAACTGACATATACACAGATGAACTCTGACAACAGTTAACAGCAAATGAGCTACAGCTCACTAAATCAATACAGGTTAATTTTACACTGACAAAACTGTCAACCAGTTAAGTAGCATATGTTCTGAACTAGACTGATATAAAATTAATGCTCCAGGACTGTGCAGAAGCTTGATGTTCCCTGTGTCCCATTTTGTCATTTAATTTTAGATAATAATTACATAATACATCATTCCTTAATGTAGCCAAATATGAAACAAAGAATATTGATGACCTGTATTTATTTTGCAGATGTTAATACAGCACAGAAATCTTTCATCCACGAGCACCATCACATTTTTTCCATGCAACCTGAAACTTAGCTGTTTGTGCTAGGGGTTTTTAGTTCGAAAAGTGCACTGATGGATGGGCCTGAATTCATTCTATACAAGTTTTGAGCTAGCCACTAGACATGAGACAGTAAAGAGCAGAAAGCCTCTGAGCTAGATCAGATAATTAAGATGTAAATAGGGAAACAACCTCTCCTCCCATAGGGTACTTACACAAAATGTTAGGCGCCTGCACACCTACAACTTCCATGCAAAAGATGTATGTTCTGAATGCCTTCCTAAATGTGGTGACCCTACATACTTTCTCTGCAAAGTCTAAGTTATCTGTGAGAGAAGGTGGAAAAACCTCTCCTCTATTTAAAAATACTGAAGACATACATGTTTTAACCATGTTCCATCAAAATGGAATTTAAAAAATGTTACTGCAGTCTTAATAAGAAAATAAAATGTATTTTCATGTGTTTGCTAATTGCTATATCATATTTAATCTCAGTCACTTAAGAGTATTCTATCTATCCTTAAAATGGCAGTACTCCAGCAATAGCAGCTCATACACCAAGGAAAGGCTTAGCAAGTATGAGAATATTTAATATTTTATTTAAAGACCTCTATTAAGAAGAAAAAAAGTATTTCATTTTCTACTGAACAAATTAAAAGCTCCCGTGGGAGAAGTGGTTGCAATTCATCAGAACATGTGCATGCTCCTTCAAGATTTATGTCATATGCATACAGCGCTGTGCTATTTCTCTGCCTCTGATACTGCAAGACAACTGTCAACACAATCTTTTCAAGGAAACTTCTACTAGCAGTGCATCTAGAAAGCAGCCACTTCAGAGGCTGGCATGTCCCTAAAATTGTACAGGCAGTGTTCTTAGTGTTCACCTGAATAATTAACATAGCCCTAGGCTAGCTATTCTGTAGCAGGTGTGAAATTGTATCTCTTTAGTTTCTGGTCTGGAATGACATTATCAAGTAAATTAATTTAAAAGAAAAAAACTAACCAAACAAACAAAACCACCAAAAAAAACCAAACCAAAACCAGAACAAACCACTGAAAACCATCTACAGTCAAAATCAATTCCTTCTCCTGCTTACCAGCTCCTCACGAAGTTGGGCAATGAGTTCATCTCTCTCCTTCAGCTGCAGCTTCAGCACTGAGCATTCATCTTTTATTCCATCCTACAAAAAACATCAAAAGAGATGTTATAATAGGCTTTGCACTTTTACTTTGCTCTTGACAAGACTGTTTCACATAGAGATAATTACATTCGAGTAATGAAACTCAATTCTCCTCTGTCGTATTGTGTTGTATTTTCAATAACGTATTCTAAAGTTGCTGCAAAAACAAATTAACGCATCCAAAGACATTACACAGAAGTGTGATTAGCTCCCTGCACAGAAGTCCATTTCATTGTTTTCTTCATCTTTTAAGCCTTTTTAACTGAAGATTCTATCATTCTTTTTCAGTTAAGGAATTATTATGAAGTGTTAAAATTTCACTCATACAAAACAGCATTAGATAAATATCAATTTAGAAGTGCTATTGTGGAGCTCTTGATCTTGGAAAGGAAGAAAAAGAAGTATAACAGACATCCACTGGAAAAGTAAAGCACCTTTCCCATGCATACATCTTTTTGTCTCAAGTCAGCCAAAAGAGCAGCAATTCTAGTACTAACTAGGTGAAGAAAAGAAAATAGGTGCTGCTTAGTGACCATTGACTAAAACTCGATTTGATTTGCCTGAAAAATTAACCTAGTAGCTAAGACTGTAGCAAACTTAGGCTCATGAGGCAGTCTGCAAGCTGTCCCCAGGCAACTTCATGAGTAGATGTCAGTTTAAACACCTTTTTTGGAGACAAAATGTTGATCAGATTTTTTGTGTGGTTCTGATAAATGAAGAAACTCAGATTAAATGACTGAACTGCAAAAGAACAAAACCCTAACAAGTGAACCAGACAACTAGCTGATTGACAACTGTACAGGAAGAATTCTATCTTTACGTCCTTCTAGCACAGAGTCATATTTACAAAGTTTGGGAATTTTACTGGTTTGGAGTATCATTATTTAAAAAAAAACCAAACAAACCCAAACCAAACAGAAAACCCCAGAACAGCAATGACAAAAAAGCCTAAGCCATACAAAACAAAACAAAAAAAAACCAACCTGTTAGAAATACATTTACTACACAACACTTGTTTAAAAATACTAAAATTGGACCTCTAGCTATCAGATAAGTATAAAAGCGCAGAAATTCAGACCAAGAGAGCTTAGGGGTTAAAAAGGGTATAATGACCATGATAATCTTGAACTCTCTCACTGCTAATGTGCTTGTAACTCCAAATGAATTCACAAATATGAAGCAGACAGTAAAGAACGTGAAGTCCATTTTCCTCAGTTAAATGTTTGGCTGCGGTAGGCGAGGACCCTCCAGTGGTGGGAGAATGATGACAATCAATATGGTCATGCATCAAACTCGTTTATTGCATCTGAGGGCTTCACTTATATATCCTTAGGGTTCATTATGCACACTAGTCAAAATCTGATTGGTCACATTCAAACGATTACCAACATAGGATTGGCTAACATAATGTTACATTTGTCAAACCCCTCCCTCTTGCAGTTTGCACCTCTGCTTTTTACTTCCTAATAGGGGCTCTTCAGTACTTTCCCCACTGATCAAGGTCGAGCTGTCCTTGTCAGTGATGGGCTCCTCGCGGTTATGATGCCGTGGTCTCCAGCCGTTGCCACTGTCCACGGCCCTGCTCAAACATCCGTTCCCCAATATTTGGCTATAATAAATACCTTTCAAAATGATAATATTGTTCATCATTCATTCTAAGGGGACTGGAAATAAAAACAAGATACTCACATATAAACCTCCAAATATTTACAACTGCAATGAAATGAGATACACTATTTCTGGCAGGTGGGTAATGGACCTCTATACATTACTTCAGTACTATGTACAGATCTGAATGACGCAAATTTAGGAAAAAAGGCATAACTTGCACTACCTCTTTTAGAGAAACAGAACTATTTCTTTGCTATATGGTATAGCGACATTTCGTGCTTACTATCTACTAATAGACTGCTGTTTAGAAATGTTAACTGAAAATAAAATGCTAGCACATCCCAGCATACAGCCCTCAGCACAGGATGTGTTATTAACACAAATGTTACATTTTTGTCAGCATAATACCTGCTTATAAAAAATGTGTCTTAAAGTAGCAAGACCTTTGCTATTATTTTTCTGAAAGTGAGGTATTTAAAAACAGGCTTTGAAAATTATGCGGCATTAGCTATTGTACTCTCTTTCTAGTTATATTATTCAGAGTCCTTCTGGTAAGCTTGGCTTCCTACTGTTGTTATCTCCTGATTTTCCCCTTTTTAACTTAAAAAAGTTAGCAGAATATAGAGTGGAAGAAGGAAAACAGCAAGGTCCTATAGCCAAGACATTTACAAAAAATGACGTGGAGAAAGCACAAGCAGCATGCATGCTGTAATGTGCATGGTAACTACAGCAGGAAAGATTTCTGAGATGAGCTTTGGCATCAGGTATTGTCTAAGAAGAAATGCAGGCTTCCCTTGGCCTAGTGAGAGCCTGAAGAACAGTTTTGCCTCTCAGAGCTTCCAAAGACTTAAAAAGCATGCTGCATCTCTCATGGCAAAAAAAAGTCATGCACCCAGCTGGATCTTCCACCCCGCACAAGGGACTGACCCCTTTTGCCCAGCCAGTTCTCCAGGCACTCAACTTCAATATTCTATGCAACAATTCTCTCACACAGTTACAGACTAAATGTCATTACAGTTTGGAGAAAAGATATCCAGGGTAATTATTTTCCCTTGTCTTGCTGCATATCAGGGAAAACTCTGCTTAACACTTGCCAGTGAGACATGACTCCTGTAAATCAAAATGCTGCATTATCAGCTCCTGTGCAGGCCATGGCATCTTATGAAAAGCACATACTGCAATTTCTGGGGGACCCACTGTGCTGGGATACTTGAGACTACGAAGGTTGGACCCTCACCCTTCATGCTTCTGATGCCAAAGAGAAGACTTTATCTGCACCCAAGCATCACAGCAAAGAATGACCTTAAGACAGGACCTTTCTTGTGACTTGCTGTACAGGCACATCAGTGCACATGATTTACCCAGAATTATCTAGTAAAAGGTGAATGCTAGCAATGCCCCAGGTTTTACATTATTGTTTAGCAAAAATAGCAGCAAATAATAAACACTTCATATTCCATCCACTCTATGATACACTGTGTTTGAAAGCAGCAGAGCACTCTTTTTGCCTTGTTGAACACAGCACAGAACTGGGATTTTATTTGGGTGAGCAGAATCTGCACAGGTGTCATTTGTTCTGCGAACGCAAGACAAAGGGAGAAGACAAATCGTGCTTTCTGCTTCTCCTGTTTCTATTATATTTTAAGGACATTTCTGCTATAATACCAACTGAGAGCACAAATAGAAGAAAGAAATTAGCAGACTGGAATAAAAGAGAAAAGTATTCAGCCACAGAATGGACCGGGAAATTTCAATATCCCATATATCTGTGTGAATGTAGCAGCAATAGAAATAAAAAAATGTTATAGATCCAACTGTTACTGAAACAGTGAATACAGTTCTTACAGAAAGTAACTATTAAAAAGCTAGGGAAGGAGAAAAGACTCCAAAAATCACACTTTGTGCAAGAGCCAAAATAGTTCAGTGAAGACTTAAGTGGAGGATACCAAAGAAGTCCTACGTCATTGAAGGGGGATGGAGAGGGACAACAAACACTTGTGGAATGCCATGTTATTTATAAGCCCTGACACAAACAGCAATGCATACTAGAGAACGTGAATCCAGGAACAAATCACCGTTACTCCTTAGGAGGCCTGAAATGCTCCATTATGTACTGTGACACTGTAATACAGTGCAAAGCTGCTATGAGAAGACCAAAAAATTTGTAGAGGCTTCTCAAGGCAAATGGGGAATAGGAAATAAGATCCACAAGGGATTTATGGTAAACAAATCAAAATAACCCAAACCTACCTGAAAAACAGAATTCCCTTCTAAGGAACTGTCACAACAGCAACATCAAAGAGGAAGGGACTTGAAAAGCATGGCCTGCTTTTCGCAGAGCTTGCAATCACTGCATTCTAAGTCTACACTGTAATTACGCATTTGGAAGAAAAATCCTCCCCTGCCCCCCAAAAAATACTTTGAATACTCTGGGGCTGCGTGATTCAGGCTTTTCACTATGCCCACACTCCATTGGATACTTAATTTATGTATTACTCTTACCAGAAAAAACAAGGTTATTTGTAATGCTGGGTATGATCCTGTACACAAAAATATTTCTCATGTTTCTGCAGCCCTCAAAATATCTACAGAATGCAAGACAAAAACAAATTTACATATAAATATAGCTGAATCAGATGACAATAGACTTAAAAGTCCTCTAGCTACCATCTACCATTCCTATTTACCAAACCACCATGCCTGGATATTCCCTATCTTTCTGGAAAACGAGTTTATACACAAATGCCTGTAGCATGGGGAACAAACAAGAGGAATTAGAGATGTGTGCACATCTACAGTGGTATGATAGAATAGGCATCACAGAAATATGGTGGGATGGCTCCTATGACTGGTGTGTTGGAATGGAAGGTTACAGGCTTTTCAGAAAAGATGGGCCTCGTAGGCGGAGAGGAGGAGTTGCTATTTATGTTAGGGATAGGCTGGAGAATATGAAACTCTGTCTGGGGACAGGTGAGCAGTCAATGGGCCAGGGTTAAAGAGAGAACAGCGATGGGAGACATTATTGTGGGGATCGGTTACAGAGCGCATGACCAAGAGGACTCTGTGGATGAAGCTCTCAACAGGCAGACAGGAACAGCCTCACGCTTGCAGGCCCTTGTTCTCATGGGGGACTTCAACCACCCTGATATCTGTTGGAGGGATGGTA
>JAOEHY010044759.1:0-10095 GCA_025447955.1 Psilopsiagon aurifrons
CTCTGGATGGCATTCCTTCCCTCCAGCGTATCGACCGAACCACCCAGCTTGGTGTCATCAGCAAACTTGCTGAGGGCGCACTCAATCCCACTGTCCATGTCACCGATCAAGATGTTGAACAAGACCAGTCCCAACATCGATCCCTGAGGGACACCACCCGTTACTGGCCTCCAGCCGGACATTGAGCCATTGACCACAACCCTTTGCGTGCGGTCATGCAACCAGTTCTTAATTCACCAAGTGGTCCACCTATCAAATTGATGTCTCTCCAACTTGGAGACAAGGATGTCATGTGAGACAATGCCAAATGTCCTTTTTCAACTTTTTCTCCAGTTCTTTCAACTGGAAGTATCTTCCTTTTATATACTGAAAAACATTCCCAGAAGACTTTCATTTCTCCTCTTTCCCAAAATCAAATGGAGGCCTGATTTGAGAAGTCATGGGTTCAAACGTAATTCATGAAGTACTCAACTTAGATCCATCAGTACCTTTCATTCAGAGCCATGACACAAAACCACCTCATAAAAAAGACTGTCTTCTTCTACAGTCCTTGTGACATATATTCATGACATTCTCCAGTGCTGCACCAAAACCTACACAAAGTCTCTTAATGACAGATGAACTTCACAATATATTAGGTCTTTCAGAGAAATGAGTCTAGGCCACTCACTCATTCCATCCCTCCTCTCCAAAAAGAAGGACAATCGTGATAACGTGTGCTTCCAAAATATATATAATTCCATCCCCATAAGAAAACAAGGGAGCAAACCCTTCTGCTTCAGCAAGAGTTTTATAAATATTTATTACAGAAACAGCATCACACTAAGTAGGACCCACCCCAGCCTCCCAAAATCATTTCTCTTAAAGGACATGTACAGCCTTTTTTGTGTCTGCACTATCACCTGTATTCACAGAACCATAGAATACCAGTTTGGACCATCCTGTCCAAACTTTCAAGGTAAAGCACAACCTAGATTAGAAGTCCCAACACCCGGTCCAGCCAAATCTTAAGGGTCCAATATTTGGAAATCCACCAATTCCCTGGGAAAATTATTCCAATGGCTGACTGTTCTTGTTTTGAAAAATTGCCACCTGCTATCCAACTGGATTGTCCCTGAGTTACTTATGCCCATTACCTGCATTTTCCATGTGACTCCTTGTAAAAACGGAGTCTCCATCTTCTTTCTAGCTATTCGTTAAATACTTGACCATGGTGCTAGAGTCTCCCCTGAGCCTTCTTTTCTCAAGGCTGAGCAAACCTAGTTTTCTCAGCCTTACCTCATCTACAGACTTTCCAGTCCTTTAATCATCTTTGTGGCCCTTTTCTGGACCCTCTCCAGCCTGTCCACATCTTTTCTGTAGAGTGGGGACCGAAGCTGAACACAACATTCCAAGTGTGGCCTGACAAGATCTAAGTAGAGTGGGATACTGACATCTTTATCTGAGCTGGTGATGCCCCTGATGTAATCCAGCATCCTGTTGGCTTTGTCACAGCTGCACACTGTTCACTCATATAGAGCTCTTTATCCACCAGAACCCCCAGAACCCGTTCCACAGCACTGCCCCAAATCAAGTAGATCTCAGCCTGTGGGGGAGTCTTAAATTACGTTTTCCCAGGTGCAAAACCTTACATTTGTCTTTGTTGAACTTTGTAAGGTTCTTGACAGCCCACTCTTCTGGCCTATCCAGGTCATCCACAGCAGGGCGGATGTCCCTTCCAAAATGTCCAGTCCCTTATTCAGTTTGCTATAATCTGCACACTTGGTCAGGGTACACCTGATCCCATCTTCCAGATCACTTATGAAGATACTAAACAGTGCTGAGCTCAATAATAATCCCTGGGGGGCCCCACCAGTGACACATTGCCAGTTTGAAAAGGAACTATTCACCATCACCCTCTGGGCGCTGCCTGTCAGCCATCTCCCCACCCACCACACAGACCACTCACGTAGACTGCAACATGTCAGTTTCTCTAAGAGAAACACATAGGAAACTGCATCAAAAGCCTCTCAGAAATCCAGGCAGGCAGTGTCCACTGCTTGTTCCACATCAACCACACGTTACTTTTGTCACAGAAAGCAACCAGTTTTATCAACCACAATTTGCCCCTGATGAATCTGTGCTGGCTTCTCCCAGTCATGCACTTTATTTGACTTGTGACAGCCCCCGGAAGGATTCGCTTCATAACCTTCCAAGGTACTGAAGTAATGGGCTTGCAATTTCCTGGATCCTACCTTAAGCACTTCTTGTAGATGTGGCCAACATTTGCCTTCTTCCAGTCTTCTGGAACATCCCCCAATGCAGTCTCACAATGACATCAGCCAGACACCCTTGCGTGGATATTCTCAAGGCCTACTGATTTGTAGGGGTCAAACTCCTCTAACAGTTCACATACCAACTCTTCCTTCACTGATGGTGGGTCTGCATTTGCATCAACCCGGGTTTTTGACCCCACGCCCTCAGACCCAATAATGATGGCAAAGACAGAGGTGAAAAAGTGTTAAGAACCTCTGGCATTTCAGCCTTGGAGGAGGCCAATTCACCTCACCTGCCTAACAGCAGGCCAGTATTTTCCTTCTGTTTCTGCTTTTTGTTTACATACTTGAGAAACCCTTTCTTATAGTTTTGACATCTCTGGTAAATTTCAATTCAAGCTGAGCTGCTGCTTTTCTAACTGCATCTCTGCACACCCTTGTAGTTCTCAACAGGTATTCAACTGTTTTTCCATCAATGGTATGTTTTTCTTCCTGTTTCGAGCACTAAAAAGCTCGAAGTTTAGCCAAGAGGGTCTCCTGCTCCACCTACTTCCCATACCTTTACGGGGGATGAACTTCTGTGCTTCCAGGAGAGCACTCTTGAAAATCTCCTCACTCACTAGCTCCTTTAGCCTCCACAGAAACTTCCCATGGAATCCCTCCCAAATGAGCTCTGAGAATGCTGAAGTCTGCTCTTCTAAAATTTAAAACCTCTGTCTTAGCAGTAACCTCCAGTACTGGTTATTTAAAACTAATGAGTTTTCCATTTTTTACTAGCTTATTTTCTATCCAAATCAGTTCTCCAGCCTGATTCTTCACAGAGGCCCAAAAATGCTTTCACTAGCACATACGAAAAGCAACGAAGACAAAGTATACTTTGAATTCTGTTACCACAGGGTGGGGGATACATAAACCTAGAGCCTCAACTTCATTATTCTACTCTAGATTCTTGTGCAAGTTTTCGTATCATAAATTGATGAAAATAGTGTTTAAATAAAAACCTTAAAATAACTGCAATTGAAATAATACAACAATAACAACCCCCCAAGAAAGACATATCGGCTCTATTTTAAAAGCTGCTGTACCTTTGACGAATGCCAAAAAGGATATCCTGAAATTGTTCAGAACCTTTAAATTCTCAAAATGCAAGCAGAAATTTAATGAAAAGCATATTCATAATTCCATCTCCTTTAGACTTCAATAACCAATCTGTATTGAGATGTGAAACTTAATCCTCAAATGCCACTGTGAGAAAAAGAAATTACTTAAAATGCTTGTCAGCTACATTTTAACAAACAACAATTAATTTAACAACTTACCACAAAGGAAATTCATATGTAGACATACAGTGTTCTAGTTGCAAAATATGTAGCACATTTTTAGTCACTCCCTTTATGAAACTATAAATGAGTTCTTAATTCCACATCTTAATTAAACAAGCTTCTTCCATGAACACTATGTAGTAAATTCAAGAACCATAAAGGAAGGTATTTTGTCAACAGCTCCAATGGTAATCCATGTGTCCTCTCATACTTTGAAGTATCTGAGAAAGAATACTTTTCAACTCCCAAATACATTTAAAGGAAATTTTGTTCATTAGCACAGTTTTTTATTTACATAAGGAATGCTTTCCTATCATTCCGTAGATACAAAGAGCAGCATTCAGGTATCAAGGATAACACCTGATTCACCTCAGAATATTCACAGATGTTCATCTTCAAACTGCACCATTCAACAATTTTATTAGATCCACAAGCAAACTAAAAAACAGCCCATACTGCTTTTGACAGTATCAGTGGAACTAGCGTTGAACACAGGCCAGTACTGAAAACAGCCTCTCTACAAAAGGAATTACAGACACTGCAGCTATTTCTTTAACATATCTATCCAAAAATCAGAAACATACAAGAAAAGATTTAATTATTTTCTCTTGCTTTTCAGAACTTCCCTGGCCAGTGAACTCAGACCAAATACAGTCCCACCCCTCATAAAAAAATGTTCTGTAAGGTACCAAGACTATCCTCTCAGGTACACCTATATAAATCCTGGCAGCTTTCTGTAGCTCCATACACGACCACTTCGTTCAATTTTGTCTGTTTTTAACTACAAAGAAGTATTCTGCTAGTGAACAAGATTAACATTCTTAACATTTGTAACGAAGACAGTCAACTGGTCTCTATGACACCTGAAATTTAATGAGCATCACTTCAATTTTGAATTGTGTCATTACTCAAACATTATACTTCAAACACCACAGCTGCAGAACCTCACCAAGAAGGAAGATTAAAACAAAGAGTAACTTATGTGAGTTGCACATGTAAAATGCAAGATGGGTGTGAAACTAAAGGACTGTGAGTTGTCGAATACCTATATGCCTTCAGAGTGAGCGTAACCATGGCTCAGCTTCTGGAATTATCTCTACCAATACTAAAAACCAGACACCTGGCTCATGTATGCATCCACATCAGACCATCTGCTTAATCTATTTCTGCAGAAGTTGATCAAAGACCTTTACAGCAGTAACTTGTTTTTACACAACTATTTTAGCATCCTCAAGCTACATTTCCTTCCCTTTCAGTCTGTTGAAAATACTTGCAGAATCACTCCCATTACCCAAAGATTCTGTCAGCTGAGGACCAAGAACAACAGTATTTTTTCACTAACCAGACAGCAACCTGTAGGTTTAACTCATGAATCTGTAAGGCTGGAAACCAAAGTTTAATTTCCCCACAGAAGGTAAGTTTGCCTAATTCTCAGTGGGATAAAGAAAAACAGTAGGCTATGGCATATAATTCCAGTACTGGAATGTCTTGTGACAGCGTTAATCAGTATAAAATTACTTCACAGTTGTAAACATTTTCCTTAACTCTCCTTAATTTCATATCATCTTACTAATATAATAAAAACAAATGATTCTACTCACAGAATTACCCAAGTACGAAACATCTACTCTTTTCTAAAATGGTATAACATACATATGGTATAGCTTTTAGATGATGCTTTCAACACATACTTCAGATGGTATCGACACTTGCAGATAGTAGTACCTCTGTAATTATGAAGTCCACTCAATCCACTAGTTAACTAACAGCTAGCTATAAAGGCTGGCAAGAGGCAAAGAACCACACTTTTCATGAGCAGAAAGCACACCTGAACACTGTGTATAGAAAGAAGCTTTTGATTGCCTATTTCTTATTCACATATGGTACCTGAAATTACCTGTATACCTGAAAGCTAAAGTCCAAGAGAATCAAAATGCACAAATAGATTGATGGAAAATTTCCAGCAGTGAAATTATTGGAACGGAATTGAAGGAAAACAATTGTGTCCATCCTTGCCTCAGGTTTTCTTCACAGTTTCAAAAATCAAGTAATTCATCAGAACATCTATTCCTCAACTGCTAAAATACAGTAATGTTTTTCTCTCTCTTCCTTTGTTCCAAATTGCTGTCTACTGTGCGTGTTTGGTTACTAAATCAGTAGGTCATTAATTATGTTAATTCTATGCATATGTATCACTTAAAGAAATGGACCACTTCAGCCTCCAGACTCAGCAGATCAGTACTTAGAAGCTACAATATGCAACATTTATTCCATAAGAAACATGAAAAGCTACTGTAACAAAGAAAAATCTTACACTGTATTCCCTAGTACTAGTCTCCTGATAGCAAACATTTAAGCTTGCTGAAATGTAAGTACCAGTATGCTAGTCATCCTGCAATCCTAACTAGACTACTACAAAGGCATGCTGTTGGTAGAGATGAGGTCCATCCTTGCCTTTTTATTAACATTAAAATGACAACTGCAACGTTTGTCACTCTGGCAATTTCCCTGTTTTCAGGAAGTAGTAACAACGCTGCACTTTAAACTTAAGAAACACACAAAACACTCAAGAGCGTATGCTCTGAATAAGAAACCCCACTGTTTTAAAGAAACGGGCATTGAACACTAGGTTTGAAAGTATCAAAACATTAAAAGTATCTCATAAACACCACATGTAATGTTCATTTGACAAAAAAAAAAAAAAACCCAACCAAAAAACAACATGTTTTAATAGCAGATGAAGTACAAATGTTGCAAACTTACAACTAAACTTTAAGTACCAGGATACATATCACATAGACTGGAACTGTAATTTCAAAGTACAAACATGGCACAATCATGAACTACAGAACACGCCATCCATTACATCTTAATTGGATCTTAAATACCCTATCCTATTACCAGAAACTCCAAATTACATACAGAAAAATACTGATCTTAAAAAAATCTGTATGTCAGTCCCAATCATCCAATAAAAACACTTAACATTTTTACTGCAAATCTTTCCACTTCTGGACACCTTCAGAAAAGGCTAGAAAAACAGCCTGACCCTTCACATGACTGACAAAATGTTAACCAACTTCTTCCACAGTAACAGACAATATGCTAGATAATAAACACATACTAAGAAATAAAGACAAAAAAAAAAAAGGAAAAAAAGGAAAAAAAAAAAACCTCTCAAAAAGGAACAGCTCAGGCATAAATTTACATAAATTGGAGAGGCTGCCCACTTCCTGGAATGCTTTACAAACCTCTCATGGTACCAATTCCCAGTTTCTCAATTCCCAGCCCTGCCATTATATAAGGCAAACACTATAATTCTTTTTAAAGCAATATCTCTTTGTTTTGATAAAAATAAATTATGCCAAAACATTTCCAAAGTTATTAAAAAAAAACCACCCCAACTTTACTCCACCTAGGATAATCTTATAAAATGCTTTCCTGCACCATTATTTTTCAAGCACCCTGTTATAATTGAAACTGAGAATATACAATTATGGATTAGTAGAAAATTAACATTAATGTCAACACTAAAAGGATAAAGTCAATATATACTAATTCACACTGTCCAAAACTATTTTTAAAAAAAGCAACACCTACAATTGTAAAAAAGATCACAGAATACTGTGCTCTTATTTTGCATGCCTAGCAAAAGCCAAGATAATCACTTTCTTAACTCTGTCAATACATATGGCCCTTACACAAAGGAAATACCATTTTTTAAAACAGTCAGAAAACAAAAGGGCTGAAAAACCGTAAGAGGTAACACAGACCAAAAACTGGCATATTGCATGGAACTACTTCATCTCTCTTTAAACTGACGCCAACAGCAATACTCTTAAATGGAAACACGCTTCAGATTTTGTCTACAGTATATGACAAACTGATTAAACCCAATGAATAGGAATTAACAAGCATCATATACTAAATAAATACATTAGACCAGCTTTATCAACCTAAATCTGTATAGAAGCCAACTAATTTTAGCTTGTGAAATAAAGGTTTGTCACTGCAAGAAAGTAAACTTTGGCTAAACCCTGGAAGTACTAGTGGGAAGGGGGAAAAAAAAGACAACCAAAAAACAGTAAAGTAAAAACAAACAAGGAGATGCTTAGCAATTCACTTCCAATACAATGAATGTCCTCTTCCTCCTCCCCCCAAGAAACCTTTAAGCTTCACCTCATGTGAGAAGGTATTCCTGGGAGAAAGAGACATCAAGGTAACAGCAGGATTCTTGTTTGGGGTTTTTTTGCCCCTTCACATTAATGTGCTTGTCAGCTACAGAAGCATAACATCAAGCACCTCTTACATGACACTGGCTATATTGGATTTCCAGCATTTCAACCAGTCTCAAAGGTGACCTCTCAATTTCCCTCTCCTCTCCCCCAAAACCACACTAGCTGCAAATTATGATTTTTAAGCCCCTTTTCTGTAAAATAAATACAAAATGTCTGGCAACAGAGAATTCTATTCCTCCATCGCACATACTAACAGCACATACAAGATTATAAGAAAGTTTGCTTTCTTCTGGCTTACCACACATCCAATGCATGGCGCCACAATACAATATTCCTGACCTTTAGTCTTCATTTATATCTTTATTAGTCTTTATTTATATTTTTAGTCTTTATTTATATCTTCAATAATTCAAAAAATGGAATAGATGTCATATCTGCTCTCTTGATTTGTTACAACACCCAGCAGCAGGACTCAGTTTAGTTCACAATACTACTGCCATACATTCTACAAGACAACACCACATAACAAGGGGGACTGCAGTTCAGACCTGGAGTATGTACAGAACCTGCAACTACAGTAAATCTCCCCACACGAAGCTTCCTACATCCCTGAAAAAGATCCCACATTTTTAGTTCTTAAACTGTCAGGGTGTGGCTTCATTTAGCTAGAGTTCCCACTGAAAAGACTTCACAGAATGTCCTGGTTTGCCTGCAAGGGACTTGAACCAACCCGCTGCCTCCTGCCGAGTGAACCCCACTAAAAGC
This sequence comes from Psilopsiagon aurifrons, assembly GCA_025447955.1. Lineage (NCBI taxonomy): Eukaryota > Metazoa > Chordata > Aves > Psittaciformes > Psittacidae > Psilopsiagon > Psilopsiagon aurifrons. The sequence continues at coordinate 8,581 of JAOEHY010044759.1, forward strand.
AAGAGTAGGACCTCCTCTTACTGAGACACCAAATTTAAGCCCACAAAAGAATCCTGCTGCTGCACAAGTACCTATGCAGATAACAGAGCAGTTCCCTCAATACTTGCAACCCAGGACCTCGCCCCTTCCTGACCATCTCCTCAGACAGGAGCACTGCTCCTACCACCTTAACCCCAGGTAACCAGGGAACATTGTCAGGCCCTCACAGAACACAGAAGAGAAGCTGCTACAGCCTGCCTTTTTAAAAGGCTCTATAGCAGGTGTACTCTTCTCACATAGAGGGGAGTACCCATAAATTTTTGCCTTTGTGAAGGACTCCTCTGGAAACATGATTCAATGGTTTTCCTTACCTGCTAAACACACACTTAAATCTCACATTACTTTGTAATGCACCGGCCTGTAGATTCCTAATAAGTCAATTTTGTCATTATGGAGTCTAGGGTCTTTGTTAGCTGATGTTCCTCTATGCACAGAAGAAATACATTGTTACTATCACTGTAAAACCTATTAATTAAATGCACATACATACGCCACACTTTCTACAATAAAAATAACTGTTACATGGAATTAAAGTGATCTGCTAGATTAATTACTCTAAGCCTCCCCGCACACAGTAAATTGCAGGAGACTTCACACACACACACACACACACACACAGAGAAAGGAATTGTTTGTCTTAAAAATAACTTCTTACTTATCAGTAACCGAAGCACTTGCATATTCCCTGAAAGTAAAAAGCACAAACAAAAGTGAACCTGGCTCAAGCCAAGAAATTTTTCTCAGACATCTCCACACTGAACAGCAACATTTTAATCTTTCTACTTCCTTCACAATCTACTTTTCCTAGAGAGAAGTTTTATTAAGAAAATGCTTCATGAGCCAGTGCAATTCATAAATGCCCAAAACACTGTCAGAAAACTGAGGTGAAATACCTAAATATTTGGTTGGGTTGGTTGTTTTTTTTTTTTCATTCACTGCACAGATTCACTGCATGGATTCATACAGTAACAGAACTGTGATATTTATAGAAATATATTTAAAAACTATCTAAATGCCCCACAACTTCAGTCATTTCAAACAGACTCTATATACTAAAACTTCACTAGCATAAAAAAAGAAAATGCATTATATGCAAGAAAGGCCTCAAAACTCAACTAACATCCTGAACTGCTGTCTGCACTACTTAATTTTATGGTACCCAAAATAAAACATAACCTAGTGATGTTATGTGCCAGACTATTCGATTACATACAATGCTTTTATTTCCTATGTAGCATACTTAGGCTTTGCCCCATGCAGGATTCCCTCTAGTATTTCTGCTAGCCTCAACAGCATTCACACAGCAGACAGTAATTCTGGTCCACTAACAGTTAATGTACGTTATTTAACTGGTTTGACATGTCACTCCCCTACCTTTTTAAGCTATCAGAAGAAATACTTTTATAAATAACTCTGAAAATCAGAAAGAGACCACGGGATTTTTTAAAATTAAGCACAAAGAAAAGTGTACTTGCT
>JAOEHY010044760.1:0-26531 GCA_025447955.1 Psilopsiagon aurifrons
TGTTCTCAGGCCACAAGTCAAAAACACAGTGCTGCACCAACTACTAAGGAGAAAAATGACTGCTACTGCTGAACCCAGGACACTTGCCTATATATCTCTTTGCCTTCTGCAGCCTTCATAGCTCCAAGCTATCTAAACAAAAGGCAAAAAGCCTTTGGAAGAGTCAGCAGTATAGGTTACCATATAAATACTTATGTATGCAAGTTGTATATATATATTAGATATGTAGGTATGCATATATGAAGATTCAACAAGATCTTCAGTACTGCGTTTTCTACCTTTGCTGCTTCCTTCTGCAGCCTTTCTGCATAACTTGCTCACACGTTCTTTAAAATCAGCACAACAATGACAGTTTTGAATTTACATAGCTTCAGAGCACAGCACTGATTCTGACATTGCTATTTACATGCTATTGGCATAACCAGTATGTTTTAAACACTAAATGATCCCCTGAATATAAATGTTTCGTAGCCGTACTGAATGGCAAACATTTAAAGCCAAATAAGAAAACCCTTTTCCACAATGGACAGAGCTCATTCCTGATTTCCTGTGACACTTTCCTTTTCTACTCATAATAACTTAGTCAGTGATCAGGGCCTATGAACAGTAAATAATGGGGTCCTTTAAATTTAATCTTCCTAGCTAAATTGTTGACTGAAGAGGAGATAGGATTTATAGGCTACAGAAGGGCCAGGACCTAGCTTTCTTTAATAGATTTACACCAGGGAAAAATAACAGGTCTACTGTAATTAAAAGTACATCGAGTTCAAAGTGTACAAATGACAATGCAAAACTTTAGTGTATACACACAGGGAGAAAATGAGAAATTATTGTTTGTGTGGTTAGTAAATTAATCACAAGCACTACATAAAGTGTGTGACTTTCTCTCTGAACTACCAAGTGCTGCTTATCAAAAAAGCAGTTATATAAATATTCACTGAGGACTGAGAGAGGAAAAAAATGGGTTGAAAACTCATCACCTATATCCCATGATTCTACATTGACAGACATCATTAAACCTTCTTTGAGTGCAAAATTTTCAACAGTATTCTTGTAAACCACACACAGGTCTTGAACGCTTTCTCTTATCTTCGGCCTCTCTAGCCCTGCTCAGCCTGCTGCCTGCCAGGGACCAGGACCTCCTTTGCAGAGCTGCCCTTACCCCACCAGCACTTCTGCTGGGGCTCTCTCTGCCTGGGGCAGGGTTGTACAGTGCTCCTGCCACAAGTGCACAGCGATTCTGTCAGCCCCTTCCTTTTGCAAGTCCTGGTCCCAGTGAATTGCAAGCCCCACCCTTGCACCTCACACATCTAAGTCCAAGGAGTCAATATTTTTTTCATACTGGTTTACTGAGCTTTGAATGGTGCCTGAAATATCTAGAAGTTTTAATGGTCTTATTACACAAAATAAACTGATATTAACTAGTCGCACATGAACTTCAGAAGACCTTAATTCACATAAGTAAAGGGTATTTGACTACTGGCCCTGACAGCTAGACAGCATGGCTGCCTTCCCCAGAAGTACAGCCTCTGAAACACATGATGCTGACAATGTCAATGTCCTGGCAGTGTGATGTTATTTCTAAGAGAGACACACCTGTAAGATGGCATTGTGCTGACACAGGGAAACATGAAGTTATGCACTTGTTATTGTATTTATTTGAATAGCTGACTGTTATGGTGAGACTACAGAATATTCAGATGAATTTCCAAGCTATATGCGTGAATGCTTATCTGTTGAAAACTCCCTTGAAGCTCATAGGGTCACTTTACATACTTCTCAGAAACTGTGTAGAAAATCCAGAGAGAAAGGAGAAGTAGAGATGGAAAGGAGTTTAGGGGGTAGGAAGGTGGCTGGGGAGACAAGGTTCTTCTGCCTTTTTTTAAGTTTTTTTTTTTAATTATACTAATTTAATTTAAATTTTTTCCCAATATAATTAACAGAATAGGAATATTTACAAATGCAGATGGCAGTTATTTTCCTTGAACACAGAAGTTAGTATTAGTAGCAATAGATCTCAGACACAGTCACTGCTTTTGTGTACTCCAAACAGAGTAAGCCTTGAAACCTCCTGATTGTCTCATTAAGCAGGCTTTATTAAGGATCTGCAAAACAATTTGCATTACTTAATCTTCTGAATCCAGATGAGGCCCTAATCAATTACAGCCATTAACTATGAATGCATAACATAACAAGGAGCCTAATGCATTCAATTAGGAGTCAGATAACTATATCTTCTCTATCATAGAAAAAAAGTCATAAAAATAGATAAGTAATGCAACACATGAGACAAATAGCTTATTGTTCAGGAAAACAAATTATTTTGTTATGTGGTAGCCTGAGACACAAAAGGAGCTTAGTAAATCCATTCTCAGGATTAATGTCGAGAGAATTTCAACTTAAGCTGAAATTTACAAGGAAATTTAAGGGAAATTCAATGCAAATTTCCCAGCCTAAAGGCAAATATTCAAATATCATGTGATGAGGTTGCCCTGATAAACTTCAAGACCCTTTTCTTCTTTTCACTGTCCCATTTAGGGATATATTTTACCAGCTTTCTTTCCAATGAAAAGAGGATATTGAGAGGTTTGAGAAGACAAATGCATCATACACAATAGGCACATACAGTGTCCCTGAGTGGGGAATGGCATTAAACTATGTTTAGCAAGTTCCTAACACTTTTTGGAAGAAGTGCCAAATTAATAATATCTCCATCAGGAAACAAAAAATTTTATTTAACTCTCTTGCGGAATCAAGTAAATGGAGACACACAAAATGAAGAAAATTAGATTTTTGAAATAAATATTTCTAAAATTCAACACACTTCAGGGATAAAATACATAAATAATTTAAGCTTCTAAATCTTGCAGCATAAAACTATTTTGTGTTCCAAATACGCAAGACAACACTTTTCTAAAGAATTCTAATCTTTAGGACCAAAAAAAATCACAGAGAACCGCAAATTACAACCAGCACAAGTAGAGAAAGTATTTATCTTTTTCTCCCTTCCCACTTTCTTTTAGAGCAAATTAAGGCAAATGCATACTGAAGCATCACTGGTAGCAAAATGAGTGCTGTTCATTTGAGGAAATTTGATACAAAGTTTGAAACAGTGGAAAATATAACAGCTGAATGGGAAATTGAAATGTAACCAGCTGCTAAACCAAAAAACTTTTGATTTTATGACTCTGAATTTGATCCAAAGACAATTTGAATGAGTAATCTTTGAAATCAAATTCATGTTTCTTAATTTAAAAGCATGGAGAAGCATTCTTACATGTTTTAGTTATGTTATTCAAAGCAGAGTCAGATCATGCATTAGTGATGTGGGAATTCTTGGTTAAGACACAGCCCAAATCATAGGAAACACAGCAACATTTTAAGAACTAGAGTGTACTCTGTAGAAGAGAAAACTATATCTGAGCTGAGAAACAGGTGACATATCTCTGAAGGACTACCATGTTCCATACTATATAAATAATGGTTTTAGTATTTTAAATATCCTGCTAATATGTACACATATAAACTGAAGTAATTAAACTATGTTTAGAAATTATAATAAAACATTTTAAGAGTCAAAATAAACATGGCAATTTTTTGCCACTTTCTATATGAGATGGGGATAGAGCACTAAGTAATGTTGCCAAAATGCACATGCCAAAATACAAATGCAATTCTTGCTCATAGAAAAAAACTAATGATCTGCTAACTCATCTAATATTTTAAAAACAAGTAATTTTTATCTATATTTGATATTTTGTCTGAATTTTAAGGCCATGGTCACCATAAATCAAACTTCAAAGTTTTTAAAAAATTACAGCATTTTCAGAAAACAAAAATAAAAACAAACCCAAAACACTTGTTTTCACACAATGCATGGGAGTTTGGAATTTTCTACAACAGAATGTCACTGGAGTAAGAAAAAAAGGAAAATCAGAATATAAACTGAGGATTTGACAGACAGCATGGCTTTACTAAGGGGAAATCCTGCCTGACCAATGTTGTGTCGTTCTGTGATGGGGCTACAGAGCTGATGGACAGGGGTAGAGCAGTTGATGTCATCTACTTGACACTGTCTCACATGACATCCTTGTCTCTAAATTGGAGAGACATCAATTTGATAGGTGGAGCACTCAGTGAATAAAGAACTGGCTGGATTGCCACAAAGAAAGAGTTGTGCACAGTGGCTCAATGTCCAGCTGGAGGCCAGTAACGAGTTGTGTCCCTCAGCGATCGGTGTTGGGACTGGTGTTTTTTAACATCTTTGTTGGTAACGTGGACAGTGGAAGTGAGTGTGCTTTCAGCATGTTTGCCAGTGACACCAAGCTGGGTGGTTCAGTTGATACACTGGAGGGAAGGAATTCCATCCAGAGGGACCTTGACATGCCTGTGAGTTGGACTGATGCCAACCTGATGAAGTTTAACCATGACAAGTGCAAGGTCATACACATGGGCTGGAGCAATCCCAGGCAAGCTACAGGTTGTGCAGAGAAGAGATTCAGAGCAGCCCTGTGGAGAAGGAGTTTGGGGTGTTGGTTGATGTGAAAATGACCATGAGCTGGCATTCTGAGCTTGCAGCCCAGAAAGCCAACCGTGTACTGGGCTACCTCAAAAGGAATGTGACCAGCAGGTCGAGGGAGGTGTTCCTGCCCCTCTACTCTGCTCTCATGAGACCTCACTTGGAGTATTGTGTGCAGTTCTGGTGTCCTCAACATAAAAAGGTCATGGAACTGTTGGAATAAGTCCAGAGGAGGACCACGAGGATGATCAGGGGACTGGAACACCTCCCATACAAAGATAGGACGAGAAAGCTGGGGCTGTTCAGCTTGAAGAGAAGGCTGTGTGGAGACCTCATAGCAGCCTTCCAATATATGAAGGGGGCCTATAGGGATGCTGGGGATGGACTCTCCATTAGGGACTGTAGTGATAGGACAAGGGGTAATGAGTTCAAACTTAAAAAAAGGACATTTAGATTGGATATGAGGAAGAAATTCTTTACTGTAAGGGTGGTGAGGCACTGGAATGGGTTACCCAGGGAAGTTATGAATGCTCCATCTCTGGCGATGTTCAAGGCCAGGTTGGACAGATCCTTGGGTGACATGGTTTAGTGTGAAGTGTCCCTGCCCATGGCAGGGGTGTTGGAACTAGATGAACTTAAGGTCCTTTCCAACCGTAACTATTCTATGATTCTATTATTTATGCGGCCAACAAAGTCAGTAACCGGAAGTAAAGTTAATGAAGGAAAAGATCTTTGCATTTCACTAATGCATCTGAAGCTGACCACTGTCAAACATACTATACAAGTAAATCCTGAATTACATGATATGGCTCATTACTTAATCTTAAGATACTCTTTCTATGCTCTTGACTGTCATAAAGAGACAAGTACTCCGTCAACTGATTGTCTCCTGCGCTATCACTGGACCATGTGTGTTCCTTGTAAAACACTAGCAATATCTGGAATGCCATGACACTCATAGATTTGAGTCCTTCTTAACAACAACAACATGCAGAAACCAGTAACAATGTTAAGGGTGCTAGAATAAAACCAATTTTCAGGATGCTTTTAAAGGCAAAAATGTATTCTGTCCCTGATTAAAAAACCTTCTTGTAGACACCAGGCAGTCCCACTTGCCCTGTGTGACTCCTGTTAGATGGGCTGATGAATTGAGTAGCAAGTCTGGAAATAAATGAAGCTGATAATTTCATCTCAGTGAACAGAATTTGACATACACTGTGGTGTTAATCTGGGACATGGAAAATCCATCACCCCTTTTGCCATCCAAAGCAGATATTGAACGAAGCTTTCCCTATTCTCAGCAGAATTCATAAACAGGCATAAAAAGTTACTCCCATTTTTCTGTTCTCTGATTTATTGTATAATTGGTTTTATTTTCAAGTTGGAAAAGGTTCAACTGGTGAAAAGATGTCCCAAAGAATGTTCCTGAAGGTTAAGGGACTTCTGAATTCAGAGAGCAGAACTGGAACCCCAAGCAACTATGGTTCTTTGGGCTCTCAGGTATGACAAAGACAGGAGGGCTTCTCCCCCCACTATTTTTTTAATACCATATAACATGGAAAACTCTTTTCATGTTACATCTTTCTATTTTATGTTCCAGCAGGTACTTTTAATTTATATAAAGTCATGAACTCTATTACCAGGATAACAGTTTTTTACCTTGTTGCTCATTATTTAATCTTTCTGGGGAAGGAGGGTGCTGCCTTGTTTTGTTTTTCTTCACCTTTCTTATATTTTTTTCTCTTTTTTTCATCTCCAGATCACAAAAGAACCCAGCATGAATTTTAAAGGTGCTAGAAATTATCCTGTTTTGACACTCTATTTATTTAATACAAAAATTGACTTTGCATCATCGAATAGCTGTGTAGCTTTCTGCTCTCACTAGCAGTTCAATAAAAGAATAAAGCATACAAGTCATTTTACTGCTTAAAACTTTTGAATAAAACATGCTAACCTTGTCATACTAAATGACAGACAGAAATGTCATTATTGTTTGCTTGAGACAAATAATCCATATACTTTATGTATAATTCATCTGATCTTTATGAATGTTTAACAATATTGAGTTTAGCTAAATTTCAATAGTGTGGTGGTTCAAACCTTCTTTATCAATTTGCACATGTGCCTCATCGATTTAAATCTATATCCAGATAAGTTTATGTTAACCCCAACAGATTAGGAGGTTATTTTGCACCACACGGACACTAACACTGCCCAAGCTGTGCAAGCTGTGTCATTCAATATCCTCCTTTTGACCATTCTGAACTGGGGAACCTACAATAAGTCAAGGTTTCATGTCCATCATGGTGGCATTAGCTGCAGACACACGTATCTAGTAGTAGCTCGTCTCAGGGATGTCAGATTTTGAAAAAGATATGAAACACTAGTCTAGATAAGATTTAAATCCCTCCCAAAAGAAGATTACAGTCCTTCCCTAAGGCTTCCTGTCCATGCAACTCGAAAAAAACAAAATCTGAAAAAAAAAGGCATTAGAGCGGCAGGGAGAAGGGAAAATGGTTTATAGTAAAAATGCACATGTGCACGCACACACTGTCACACATGCAGAGTCCTCATGGCTCTCTTCGGTCTCTGAAGAGGAAAGACGTGGGTTTAGTACCTTTGAAGATAAGAGTTTTGTGAAAGGTACCAGCCCTATATTGTCCATTTTACATCAGCTCAGTATGAAAGCTTAGAGGGCTGCAATATTGCAGGATCAGGAACAGAAGAGTTGCGGATGTACATTTCTAAAATACAGTGACATTTGCCCCTTAAGACATGCTGTATGTTTTTTGTGTAAAAAGGCTTGCACAGTGCAAATACGAAAGAAAATGAAATCTTTCTGGGTTTATGTGACAACAGCAGACAACCATAGATGGTCTCTTTCTTCTAGTGCTTAAGTTTACGTGATGAATTTAACTTTCTGGATCTAAAATTTGTGCACAGTCGTGGAGAGAGGCTGGCAACTGGGACAGAATCTCTGTTGTAGTAAACAGTTTCTCCTAAGATTATTTATCCCATTTAAGTTTTGAACTTGCCAAAGTCTTGCTACCTCAGCATGTTTATATTTCCCTGATGAGGAAACCAAAGGCAGAATATATTGCAAACAAACTAAAAAAAAAAAAAACAAACAAAATTAAAATCTGCAAACAAACACTGCCTGGTGAATTTGCAGATTTCTATTGCTGTTTGCTGGATGAAGAAAATATAAAATAAATTAACAATGCTGTATGTCCAGGTATAGCCCTTTAGACAACAGGCATCTGGATGTCACTAACCTGCCTAGCTCTTACTACGAAACTCTTCAAAGTCACATGAAGTATGTTGTACCATACTTTCTGCTTCAGCTTAAAAGAACAAAGAAAGATGATAAAAATACAACACTTTAATGTTTTAGGGCGGGGCAGGGATCCCTTCACACACAAAAAGAGTACTTTTTCTGGGCCAACTGACTTAGTGTTTGGCACTAATTTCCGTCAGAAATAACCCTGTACAGGAAAACTGTAATATCTCTTTTGGCATGATGCTAGCTTTTCAATTCTCCTACTGTAAACAGCCCCCTTTCTGAAAGACTTTTCCACAATAAAAACCAGTGCCAGCAGATGAGCAGTAACTGGAAGGTTACAAGCATTGATTGCAGAAGAAATGCTGTGTCAATATTATCATCTATGCAGGGGAACAAAAAACAAAACAAAAGAAAAAAACAAAAAGAAAACTAATAAAAAACCCAAAGCTAAGCAAACAAACAAAAAAACCTAATCCAACAACAAACACAACCAAACATGCTTTCTTATAATTTGTACCTTAGCAAACTAGTTAGGCAAGCCGTACGATCTAATAGAGTAAGAAATAGAGAGAGACAATAAGGACTCTTCCCACATGTCTCCTCTTCCCTACATGTTTCTGTTCTGTCTTCTAGCCATGAATCTGAACTTCTATCCATGAATACCTGTATTTGAAACACAGCTGTAAGCTGCTGAAAGGTTTGTTGTGCTTCCATTTTTACTTGTTTAATATTACCAAGTAGTGAAGAGGGTCATATATTAACTGGAAATCTGGACCAAAGGTCTCAGAATTATCTGCATTCCTCAATGAAATCAAGATAGCACATTAATCCAGCTGGGCTCTGAAAGTATAGAATATATACAGGAAGAAATTCCAGTTCTCTATGCTTCTTTCAAAAATTTGTTTTGATTTGCAGCCCAGCATACATGGAGGCTGACGGCAATCCTAACACCTTTTAATTAATGAGCTGGTATTTGCTGGTCTGTGCAATCTCACAAATAGAAGGTGAAAGAGAGAGTATTTTTGCATATAAATTTTAATGGGACTGCAAGACTCTTTAGGTCATCTGCAGGCTTATAAACAGAGATGGGAAAAGGCAACTAGTTTTTGTACAATATCTGATACTGAGTGACCTTGGATTTACAATTTCCCTAGTGTATCAAAGTCTGCTTAGTGTGTGGGGCACAAACTATGTGTGTTATGACAAAACTTCTGGTTTAAAAGCAGTTGTCATAAGTAATGATTTAAAAATCCTGGTTAAATGCTCTTAAAATTAAGTCCAGAATAAAAATTAATTATTTCAGTTGAGATTGTCTAACCTGTCTAAGCATGAACACACTAAATAATGAGACTCTGAGCTGAATGAAATATTATACCTTCTCATTTAGTAATTACATCCAAGTTAAAAGTTGTAGAATTAGTCAATAAAGCAGCAAACATTGTGACAGCTAAAAATTGTAGGAAGATTTTCTTCTGCCAGGAGAAATCTCAGACATTCAACTGCTGTATCCACTCTTCATTTCATCTTCCTGCAATTTAGTGAGAGTAGCAAGCATTGTGAATAACAATGCATTAATAAGTTTTGATTGGAACATCAGGATATAATTATTGTACCCTGAATTTAGAGTGAAATTCTTACATTACTTGCAGTTGTGTTATCTTGAAAAAAATAAGAGTTGAAAATAAATGGATTTTTTTTTAATTAATTTTAATGTGCTTGGAAATAAATTCTTCCTGACAATATGCTGTAATAGCCACGTCCTTGAAAACTAGTTCTCCTTGTGTGGGAGCATCATGTAAAGTATTTGCTTACAGAAACTTAGCCTCTATAATATTAATACAAACACACAAAAAATGGATGCCTGATTCAAACTTAAGAATAAGAAAATATTATCCAAAATACTTTTTTGTTTTCATTCTGATTTTTAGGGTGGGCTATAAAGTAGAACTAAGCTTCTGAATTTTTTCTTGAACTCTTAATCAAAATATCCTATGTTAGCAAATACAAATTTGAACCAGAAGATTTATTTTTCAAGTAGTATATTTAAAATATACACATATTGTGAGAGGAATACATAACGACTTCATTTTTGTTTTCAGAAAATAATGCCGTAGTGTATTTAAAATAAGTGCCCTTCTTTCTCTAGGGATTATTACTCATAATACTCCTGTACCTTTCCCATCTTCAGAAATTCATAACAAAGAGCTATGTATATACAGGGAGAGATGTACTTTCTTAGCCATGGCGAAAGTAAAAAAATTTTAGTGAGCATATTTTCTTTTTCTCTCCAACCTCCCCTTTGTCTCGTTCACATTACTTAGCAATTTGCATGGATAAAAGCACAAACAAATTATCAAGAAATTAATGAGAAAGAGACAAAGAGAGGAGAAACCAGGAAAGAATAATTACACTTCTGCATTCACCTTTTCAGACTGAACAACTCTGCAACACAAAAGCTTCTCCAGCCTGTGACGATCAACATGAGCGATAATCTGAGAAAAATTATCTTGTTCCCCCTTTTTCCTGCAATTGTAATCCAAATAAGAAATAGCTGCACTACACTACACAACAATAAAAAGGAGAGAAAGGTGCTGCAGTATTTTAAGGATGTAGCAAAAAAGAAGTGGCTCAGGGAGAGTGTTAAGTGTTGGCACTGGGCTTTCAGCTAAGGTCATGTTTTATGTCACAGAGAGACTAGGTAACTGGATTAATGCTAGCATACAAGCTTTTCCATTACCAACTGTTGACATGCATACTTTTTAAAAGAAGTATAGAAATTTTTCCAGAGAAGCAAATCCATTTTTGTTATGTGTGTAAATATTATTGCATTTTCCTCCAAAGATACATGGAGGAAAGACTGGCCAGCATTAGAGCCTATTACCCAAACAACTATGTTTGGACATTCTTGACATGATTTACCTTTTTGTCTCTAGGCACTATCAAAATATTAAATCTAGTTTCTCAGTATGGGAGCAGAAAAGGTCAGGGAAAATTATTGCCCTTTACTGGGTGAAATGATAACTGAAAATTCCTTACTGCAGTTGTGTGATTCTCTGTCAGATTAATTTTTAATTCTTTAATATCATAAAGGGCAAATCTTAAGAGGTTTTTTCTATCGTCTAAAACACATAAAATTTAAAAATGTCATGATCATCAATCAAATAGCCATAATTACACAAGCACATGCCTTCTGCTCTTGATTCAAATCCAAATAGCTCAGTGCTGACTAAGTAGTGGTTGGATAAAGAATAGCTGATGTATACTCTTTCAGAAGATATACAGAGCTGTTAAAAATGGTAAAAATATTCATGATAGATTTCTCAAAAAAGAAGCAATGTGATTCACATTTAAAAGTATACCTTTTTACAATGCACATTACAAATAACCACAAATGCAACAAGAAAACAAATGTACAGACAGACATCCTTTAAATGTTTTTAACATATGTATACTGCTCCTCTGTTCTAGGATACCAGAGCTACTGCTTAGTTGCCCATTTTTAAAGTTGTGCTGTGCCCCTTTTACTTGCACTGAGCTGAAACTTTCTTCAGATGTTTTCAAATAAGTTTCAGTTTTCCCTTTTGTAGAGCTAGACTTTACTTAAATAAGGTTGGTAGGATCTTATCCTTAAACTTAGCAATCACACTTATTTCCATTTGTAAGAGTAAAGCTTTTAACAGCCATACCTAGAGCTCTGATACTAGCATAATAACTGCCATATCCCTAAATTTAAATAACATCTGCCATATCCCTAAATTTAAATCTACTTAAAAAACAAGTATGTCAGCTACAGTTATGATAGTAGTTTATTGGATGATATCTAAGCAGTTGAGAGTGATTATAAGGAGAAAAACATGGGTGCAATTATTTGTAGACACATTTTGTATTTTTTACATTAAATTAGTTTAACACTGAATTTAACATTAAGTGAGGAAATGTTCATATTGTGTGCTTTATTTTTAATAACGCAAGTTCTACAATTAATATAATTAATAAAATACACAATAAATCATTTATAATAGAGCATTTTATTAATTAAATAAAATTAAAATATTTGTTAGGGTTATAAACTTAATATTTAAATTCAAGAGAATTAATGTTAACTTAGCTTTTAAACACGGAAACCTCTCCACTTTGGGAGGCTTTCCAGAAATCCTGCTGAGACTGGAAGGAGAATGAATAAAGAATTCTTCCTTAGAATTCTGATCTATTTTTGACCACAATAATAAAAGTAAAAAAATTTATTCTTCCCTATAATTTAGTAAGCAACCATTAAACTACTATGCAACATAAATGTCCATTTTAAGAAATACTTTGGATATTTAAGTACTTTTAATCTCCAGTTAACTGAAATATCATAGAGATAATCTCACAGAGATTTTAGTTACCAGATAGAACATACTGGATTGTGTAGGTGGTAGTGGTGTCAGAAGACATTATAACGAAATGAGAGAACCCAAACATGCAGTTAATGGATCTTTGAAACTACAAAATTTGAAAAAGCTCAGTTCTTCTTAATAATTCTTCCATTATTTCTGACATGCAGCAATGAGAGGAACAAATTGAGTTTTGTCCAAAACAGCATTTCCACAGCAAATTTCAGGTGTGGACTTCTCTGTCACTATTTAGTGTTACTGCTCCAATGTCTTTTCTGGTATCCCCATCCATTTGAAATTAGCCTCAGCAGTGAAGCCAAATGCATTTAAGAGCTAAATACACGGAACTCACTTTTTCAAGTGATACTGTTTGGAGCAGCTTCTTTTAAAGAATTCCACTGACATTTTTTTGTGGAGATAATGCCCATCATCTTTTCCTCTTTTATGTACTGAAGCCCATCCACACTGAACCAGCTAAGTACTACCATGCAGAACCATTCACCAAAGTCAAAATCACTGCTGCAGAGCTGTAGGAGAAAACTTGCCACAGTGCTAGAGCTCCTTCCTCACTGCTGGGGTGAGCCTGAGGAGGGCTGAAGTTGGTTTAGCTTACAGCAGTATATGAGCTGTTGCTACTGCCTGTACTCTGGTCCAAATGAGGAAAAAGGCACAGCAAGTAAGCAAATCCATAAAACAAAGGAAGAACAGAGGAGTTCTCAGAGAAAAGAAACTTATGAATTATCTTAACAGCTCTGAACTTCCCCTGAAGTACAATAAAAAAGTGACCCAAAACTGAATTCCCTCTTCAGGCGCAGGTAGAGATCTATTTCTACAAGCGCCTCCTCTTCCAAGTTAAGCTTGTGAAGTCTCCTTATTCACAAACATAAAAGCCTAGAAGTTCATTGTGATTCCATAGATCATCAAGCTGAATTATAATTAAAAGAATAACTGTATGCTTTAATCGCCTATTTAGTAGTCTTAAATAATGTTCTGTGCTTATATAAGAAAACTATGCATATTTTTGCAACCAAATGCTAGAATGATAGATAAAATATCTTACCTGAAGCCACCTATGTCATAAACCAATGCTTCAGTTGTCTTTTGTTGTCTGTTCTCTACAGGGTTCAGGAATAATCCAAATACCTCTTAAGACCGATCCTTTAGCTTCTGGCTTTGTCCACCCTCAACCTACTTGGACTGGGGAAAAAAATAGAAAAAAGACAAATCCTCAATACTGTGTAAGCACTTCTCACCGAAGCCAAAAAACACTAACGTGTTATCTTCATGGTTTTAGTCACAAGCACAAAACACAGCACTGTGCATGATGCTGAGGGGAGAAATAACTCCATACCAGCTAGACACCAGATACACCACTAGTTAAGTTCACCACCCCTTCAGATATTTAAACACGGATGTCAACAGCTTCCTTTGAATCAGAGATCTGATTTTAATTTCTGGAGGCATTCTATTTTCTTCCCACCTGCAGCTGCCCCTATAAGGTTCTGATGAGCTAAATACAGGCGTATGAAAGAAAGGGTACAAAAGACTAACGCAGGTTTTCACTGCTGGAAAATGTGTGTCTGTAACCACAACAGCAGATTGTCTAATATCACTTGCACCTTATCCCTGAACTACCAGGTCAAAAGATTCATCTGAGTCTGGTCTGGCACACAGACTCAGCTTTTCTCAAATTAGTTAAACTTATGAAATGCTGTATATATTTGCTTTGCAATTTTAACTTTCTTCATACCAGAAGAAAAAAGACAAATATCTACCCAGCTGATATGGAAATATGATACATTATCTGGCAAATATCTTGATGATACAGAGTAGATCACCAAAAAAAAGTTGTCTGCCACTCTGAATCAAGTGGATAAACCATATTTAATCTGTTACTAGAAATTTTAGAGAAGGATAAATATCTCTAAACCAAAATGCATTTTGTGTCAATAAATGCCGGTTTAGGTTTAGGATGCCAGATATAAGATTATAGATATGTGAATACGAAAAATACTGTGTACAACAAAAGAGTTTTCATGTTATATGGCCTTATGAATCAGACTGAAATGAAACAACTGTCTGAAAATTCTTTATGAATTTTAGAAGCTTATCCAAAGACAATTCAATTCCACTGACAGAGACGCAAGTACAAGGAGCATAAAACCATTCCTATTTGGCAGCCACCTAGGATAAGTGCATGAGCTAGCTTTGCAACAGGTTTTTATTTGTATTCTTCTTGGTGCAGAATCTACTGTCTCCAGCAAAAGAAAAAAATGCACTAGAAATTGAAAGAGAGTACATTTCAGAAGTCTCATTCAGTAGCTTGTGATGCCACAATCATGCTAACCTGTGATCTCTTTAAAGCCTTTTTTTAAGAATTCAACCAATTCTTTTAGTGTCTTACTGATCTTTTGTCTCAGACTCCACTCTGTTGATGTTGCCTATATACGTGAGTGCTGGACAAGAAATGAACCCCTGTGCTCTCAAATCTGCCTACAAGCTCTGTAGAATGTTAAAAAAACCAAACAACTACTTAAGATAATGAATCAACAGGGAAAGTAGTAGTGGAAACATAATCTCACTGGTGCTTTAAATTTTCCTTGGTATAGTTACAGCAAAACAATGGAAGAAGAAAGCATGAGTAAGGTGATAATATAGGTTAAAACTGATCAGAAATAAGAAACTGCATTTGTGGTTTTACTTATGTTTAGAAATGAGCTAAATTGGTTTGGGAGACTGAAAAAGAGTTTTCTCTCTATTCTG
Organism: Psilopsiagon aurifrons; assembly: GCA_025447955.1. Classification (NCBI taxonomy): domain Eukaryota; kingdom Metazoa; phylum Chordata; class Aves; order Psittaciformes; family Psittacidae; genus Psilopsiagon; species Psilopsiagon aurifrons. The sequence continues at coordinate 14,942 of JAOEHY010044760.1, forward strand.
GGTTATTTTGGGAACACTAAAGAATAAAAAAAAGGTGCCTTCTTTGTGCTTTTAAATTATGAAACATATTGAAGCAAGTTTCCATCTTCTCTTATATTTTTCTTCTTTTCCTTCATTCCTGCAACATGCTTCAGACATGTCCTTCAATGCAGCTACACCAACCATGAAGCAGAGTTGCTGAAAAGGTACAAACCAATGAATAAATAAATAGATAAACCAAACCAATACATATGGTTTAGATCAGACTGGTCAGATTAGTGAAATTACGCTGCTTAATCCCTATATTAAGCAGTGTTGCTCAATAAACTGTAAAACTAAAGAGAGAGGATGGAAAAATGCACCTGGGTGTGGGGAGAAAGAAGAAGGAACCAATTCTATTCCCGCTGACCCTTTCCCATAGTAGTCCATAGACAGATCAGGTAAAGACTACTGTGAAAACCTAGAACAAATATTTTTGACCTTGGTTTTGCCAGTGACCTCCCCAAAGTAGTAAGGAGCACTCATTTACAAGAAAAGATACATTTTACAGAAAAAAATCAGTGATAAAAAGTTTAGAATCCTCAGCATAAATGAAAAAATGACTGAGAGTAGGGAATAAACTGCCACTGCCATTTAGGGTTTAGTTAATTTTTGTGTTCAATATTAGAAGAGTTTGCAACCCTACTTACTTGTATGTCTTTCTGAGATAGACATCTTGATCAGGCTTTTTGTTAAAAACTACTTAGAAAATTACGATTTCTCACATAGAGAATACACTGATGTATGGGTTTGTATTGTAAATCAGGGATCTTGGGGTGGGGTAATAGCAGATTTTTAGATAATCTACTAAAAATATATTACTGAGGGGAAAAATACTAGAATTCATAGAAGAATGACATGTAGTTTTCATGGAGCAAGTTAATTTATTTAAGAATACGGTGGAAAGGTGTGAAGAAATTTAGAGTCTGACACCACAGTCCCCATGGAAATGCTCCTTTTCCTTTTTTCTATTTATACCAAGAAAGAAGGAGCCTCCAGATCCAACATGTTGGACTTTATTTCCAGTCAAGAAAACTGTAAAGCTTGACAACTTGATTTTTAGAAAAATTCCTCAGTAGGTCCTGATTTACTACCTTATTTACCTTGTGGAAACTAAGGGGGCTGCAGGAACCACACAGAGAGGTAAACTCCTATGCTCAAACAAGAAAAATGTCTTTCATTTCTTCAAGTAGAGTGGTTTCTCAAAAAAAAAAAAAAAAAAGTAGGAAAGGACTCCTTGGAATCAGCACACCTAAGTGTTTCTGCTACCCTTTACACCAATGCAATTATTTCTCCTCAAAGCAAACAAAGCTGATTAATTCTATTGCCATATTTTCTGAAGGAAATTTTAGAGGGTTTTTATTCCAGTTTTTTTTTGTTGGTTTTTTTTTTTTTTTGGTGAAATTACCTTCAACTTGTTACCTATAGAAAGTGAAGAAGTATATAAGCCTCTCAGTAATTCTTATATTCCTTAGGCAAAATCTAATGGTAGCTGGGAGTGGAGAAAGCAGAAGAGAGCAGAAGAGAGGAAGCAAAATTATTTCTTCTGTAGGCATGCTGTTTACAGTGAGAAATACTCATATCCTGCCACCTCTATTTTGTGACAAATAACTAAACAAAAAAGCCCCTTTATTATTATATTCCTTTATGGTGTGTGCTTTCTGAGATTGAAAAAAGAATTGTTGTCTCTTGTAAATACTTTAAGCATCCATTCTATTCTTTCCTCTTTCACCCAACACAGTGTTTATAACAAGCCAAGAAATATTTTTTTTTTTTTTCTAAGTAGTCTGTTCTTTAATAACAGGGAGAATTTACAGGATGCATGATTTGAGCTTTCAAGTTCTAGTTTATAAGCAATGTAACATGATATAAAGATATCGCAAGGTTTTAATTGTGCAAGTAAAGTTATTAACAAGAGTATTTTCAGCCATAATCATTCAAGAGGCTGTGATTTTTATAAATGAAATTTAAAAAAATTCTATGAATATAATGTATCTGCTTGCTCTTATACATTAAAAAGCTATCACCAAAAAGTACCTAAAAATCAATGTAGTACAAGCAATATTTTTTTTTCTGCAAAGATGCATTCAAAACTCATTCATGTCCTGTAACCTTTATATTTTACAGTTGGTACAGTACCAGTAACCTTTTCCCCTGAAACCAGAAGCTGCCTCAGTAAGAAAATGCATGCATGTTTTAAACTACTGCATGATAAAAGAGTGTGTTCTTTCCAGAGCTGCTCTCTCCACTTCTGCTGCACTTTAAACCTACCTCTGCCAAGGATTAAGAAATGTGTGAAGAACAAATCACACAGATAGGCTTCAGGTCAAAGCTTTTTTATTTATTGCTGGCTAGGAGGGATGGGAAAGGGAGGAACAAATAATTGAAAGCATGAGAAAGAGGTAATCCTGGTAGATAGACCAGTTTTTCAGGAACTTGTTTGAATCTTAATCATTTTGTAAGAATAGATTAATAAGAGAAATAGAAGGTAGTTTTCCTGTGAAAGCTTACACGTAGAAAACATACTGGTAAGAATCTCCAGGAATTAGTTTGGACAATATTATATCTCTCTGTGATTAGAAATATGGTGGAATTTAAGTGAAATTTTTAAAGCTCATGTCTCATGCATAAGACTTAAAATGCAACTTCCACTTCTGTATTTTCTTTTCATCCAAGTGTATCAAATATCTTTTTTTTGAAAAAATTTCTTTCTTTCTATATATGCCACTTATCTTTCCAGCCTATCATCAGTGTACTATGTAAAAAAAACTTATGCCCCAATTTAAATACAGAAATATTAAAAACTATAAGAAAAAGATGTCCTGTGTAATCCACCAAAGGACACATGAAAACTGCCCTTTTCTGTATGGAGTTTTGTTAGGAGATTATCACTTTTCACATTATTTTCACCTCTCTGTTCTTAACAGTTTTCTTGTTCATTCTCTGTCCTGCTTTGTCTAGTGACTCTAGTTTAACAGGTGAAAACTGAACCATTTCATTTTTGTCTAGGGACTGCTCTATACAGCCAAGTTACAGGGCAAACTGGTGAGCAATTAAATCATAAAAATGAGATGGGAAATTTAGAGCAGTTGAGGATTATGATGCATGAATCCAGACTCTACTCAAGTGAAAGCTTGCCTGGAAACACAAAAAGCTTGCCTGGAAACACAATGAAATGTAGAGAAGATAGCACATTTACTCTAAGTACTCCACATGCCTTTCAAAATTACAGTAATTTGGTTTCCATAAAAATAGACAAACTCGATAGATATTAGGAACGTTTTTCACTAAGACTACAATCAGTGAAAACAAAGCTTTGAATTTCATTAATATTGCTGCCTTTCAGAGACTATAAATTTAGAATTTTAGCCACAGTGAAGTCAATCTTTCCAGAAGACTCAGATTTGAAACTGCAGTGGAACCTTTATGATTAATAAGATCATAAACCTTTAATATCTAACTAAAAATTTTCATGCAGTCTGTGGCTTTGTCTGTGCTCTACCCAGTGTTTTTTTTTTTTAACACAAAAAAAAAGTTTATGTGACTGAAAGATTAACATATAATACAAAATATTGTACAAAGTTCCCTCCACCTCTCCCCATTAATTTTTTAGGAAATAGATTTTTTTCTGCATATATCTCATTTAAAAAAAAAAAAAAAAAAAAAAAGCAGCCTAAATGTAGTATTTTAAATACAAACCTTAACATTTTTTAAAGTCCTTTGTACACAAAAAATTACTGTTACACTGAAATAGCAAAATTCGTGGCTATTAAAAATTCTGATTTTGCATTACAGGCCTTTTTTTGGCTAATTTTGCTCCTAAAAGCTGCATAAAAATATTATATATAACATTATAAATATACACAATTAACATTACCTAATAATACGTAAATATACATTTCATATGTATGTACACTGTAGTTAGCACTAGTAACTGAAAGCAGTTTAGAAAAGTTTTTTAGGGCATCAAATCCAATTTGTTGTGTAAGTTTCTTAGATTTGGTATTTAGAAGATCATCTAAGCAAACAATCATGGGTTTATTAGAGCAACTCCAAGGATCTTTCTCAAATCTTAAACACAACATGCTGTAAACTTTTGTGATGTTTTTACTGGAAAGTAATAAAAAATTACCTCAGACTTGAAAGTTTTGGAAAATTTTAAGAATGACTATTTTCTATTGTAAAATAATGTCACATACAGTCAAACCACCAAAGATTACTCTGGTTCCTTTATTATATACAGAAATGAAGAGAGGTTCAAAACTAACATAATCAAGCTCACTTTCACAGCAGTTTTTACCCACTATATGTCTCTATCTCACTAATGCTACTGTGATACTTGGAAGTGGAAGAGTTTACAAAAAATTCTCTCAAAAAACAGAAGTCCTCAGAACATTCCATCTAACTCATTACTTTGCAATGGTGTTGCTATCAGTTTGATTTGAAACTGGAAAACGTCATTACAGAAAATTGTTTCCCCTAATTTTCCTGTCTTGATATCTCAGATGCAAGGTAGTGAAAAAAACAGAGCTAGAAGAATGTCACTGAAACTCAAATTTAACAGATTTTTTTGCAAATAATTTTTCCATGAAGGCCAATGGAATTACCACTGCACAATCACTGTAATTCTGATATGCCTGCTCAGCTCATCGGTTTTAATACACAGATCAATTTTGCATTACCTCCTTCTGGCTGTGAGTGCTCACAGAAGGAGGTCATAAAACATTTATAGGCCTAAGGATGTAAATTGCAGCAAAGAGCAAATCCTCTATCTGTGGACAGACTCTTGAAAAAGATTTGTCTGAGAAATCTGCAGTAAGCATTTGCCCTGTCTCACACCCCATAAAATTTTCATTTCCTTTACAGAGTTTACCTTCTGGTTAAAGTTTGGGGTTCTAATACATAATGCTAAATGCCATCTATAGCAAAAATAACATGCAGTAATACTAATTGCTTAGTGTTAATGTTTCGTGTCCCAAAATGGGAGGGGGAAATAAAAAGGTCCCAGTTCTACTCTAGATGATAAAGATAACAGCTAATTCAAGGAAAATAGGAAGATCACACTGACAAGAGTGTAAAACAGCAGTTTACAGCACAAGGACTGATTTTTTACAAGCAGACGTTAATAAAAAAGATTGTTTATTTAGTCTTATTTAAAACAACTTTCTCATATGACAAAGTACATATTAGGTGCTGAAAATGTCCTTCAATATTCTGTGATCAAAATCAAATTATCTTTTCAGTTAAGCATTCCAGGGTCATTGAGCTCCATATTAGGAAGTCCTTTTGAGGCTTCATACCTCACAGCATGGATATCCAAGCATTCCTAGAAGAGTCTACGGCATAAAATCATAGAATAGAATCTGAATCAGAGAATGCTTTCAGATTGGAGGGATATTAAGGATCATCTAGCTCCAATCTCCCTGCCATGGGCAGGGACACCTTCTACTAGACCAGGTTGCTCAGAGCTCTGTGCCAGTGTCTCACCACCCTCATAGTGAAAAATTTTTTCCTGATATCTAATCTAAATCTACCCTCTTCCAGTTTAAAGCCATCCGCTTGTTTTGTCACTACATGGCCTTTTAAAAAGTCCCTCTTCAGTTTTCTTGTAGAAAGATTTGTTGTACAAAGTTTTCAAGTTCAGAAGCGTGCAGGAATTTAATACTGAAAAAACACAGAATTCTCAGACTCTGAGTATATGCATCTGTCACTGTTTTTGGAATGGCTTACTAATATAACGGAAGGGGTAAACTGGGCTAGATAGAGAGAAAACGTCTTCTGGTAATCACTAATAACAGGTGTGACAACAGTCACTAAAACAATGCTGAAATGATTCTATTAAAAAGGAGAAAATGCAAAATGAAATACTTATACAAAGCCAGTGTTTAGCCATGACCCAGCAGGCTGCAAGTATTGCCTATATCACACAAGTTCAGCTGGAAAGAAACGTAAAATAAGGTAGGAAAGGAAGAAAATAGCACCGACAAATGAAATCAGGATAGCATCAAACATAATGTAAATCTTTATTGATGGCAGAGGAGTGATACATTTCTACGACTGACACCTGAATAGTCCATCCTACTTAACCCCTGCTTCAAACTCCTCTCCCACAAACGTTAAAAAACTGTGCTATTAGTTCGAGCACTAGAAAAGTGCTTGCCTTGAATATCATAAGAACCAAATTACTAAGCAGCAGACAGGTATGCTATGCATGCATACATGTTAGGAAGGTGGGTTTTAGAAGGTTTTGGTGTTTCAGAGTCGCAGAGTCACAGAGTAGTTGAGCTTAGGGTTTTTTGAGATCATCTAGTATAATCTGAAGATCTTTTTCATACACTCAGTTGTAGTCGGAATTTCCTTCTTCATCAATACCTAAGGTCTTCCAACCCACTTCATGCAAAGCAAATACTGCACTCCTACAAACAAGTGCACAGGAGTCAGGATAAAAAGAATCACCAATATGCAATTCAGTTAGAGTCACATTCATCAAACTCTGGAGGTATCATCTGAATATATGTGTATGCCGTATGCTGATTTTATGATATTTAGTTCTTACCTATACTTTGTAGGCTGAAATGGCATTTATATGTCTTGTCTTTCTATGATAATGGAAATCAAAATCTAAACTCCACAATTCCTGACTTTTTCCACAACCACTTAGTAAAATACAGGGCCTTTAACTGCAACTTGAGTTTGGCCTTAGAAATAATAGACCGAATTCTTAAAACCTAGGCAGGGAAAGTACTGGAAAATAACTGCAAGTGCATAGCTGTAGGGATCAAAACATGCAATTTTTCTTCCCATCAATACCAATGATTTTTGTTTTCTTTCAAATTTGAAAGTCATTTAGTCATATCTGCATAATGGGAATAACAGCTATTTGACAGGGTGCTCAATCACAGATTCTGTTTTTGGGTTGCTCGGGACTCAAGGTAGCAATCACACATCTTTTTTCCTCTGTCACCTCTGATCTGCTGTGTTGGTTGCTATCTTCAGCCCAGCCCAGACATCTCACATCCCAGTACTGGTTCTCACTTTCTCTCAGTGCCACGCTGCAATTCCAGTGTTTACTTGCTGCTGAGCAATACCTTCATCTCAGATCTCTTGCTGAGCTCTTTCCAAAGGCTTGTTTGTTACCTGCCTTTCTACACTCTGGTATCCATAGAGCTATGGCAGCAGGAACCAGGACAGTAGAGGGAAGATAATTCACTGATTTCTTTTTCAGACCTTATACTACTCGTGTCCCCCACTGCAAGAAGAAAATGCAGTAGAGGTTTTGCTCAAATCTAAAAATCCCAATATGGAACAGGTAAACATGTACAGAAGGAACCACCTTTTGCAAAGTTAAATGCCACACTCAAAAATCAAAGCCTTTATGAATCACATGGAAAACTCTGGGGAGTTTCATTGTTTTCTTAAAGCATAGAATTCTGGCAAATTACTGTGATTTAAAGGATTTCCAGGCAGAAGACAAATATAAATCCCAAAAAACTCTCCACCCATCTGGCTAACACAACATCCTTGAGAATTTTGAAGACCCTTTCCAGACATGAAAGAACTTCTTACTGAAGAGAAATTCTGTCTTTATGTTTGTTTTTATAGATACATGACTGTAATTTTCACTGTGTCTCCTGACAAATAAGCTGGTGTTTCCAACATTACCACCTAAAAGAAACACATCATCTAAATCAAACATCTACAAAGTTGCAGAAACTTGGAAAAGGTACTTCAAATATTAAGTGTGCAGTCCTCTCTAAACTGGAGAGAGATGGATTTAATGGATGAACTTGGTAAGGAATTAGCTGGCTCATTGCACTCATAGAGTTGTAGTCAATGGTTCAATGTCCAAGTGGAGATTACTGACAAGTAGTATTCCTTGGTGGCTGGTGTTGGGATCCTGTTCAACATCTTCATTGGCAACATGAACAGCAGAATTAAGTGCACCCTCAGCAAGTTTGCTGATGACACCAAGCTGAGTGGTGTGGTCGACACTCTCTAGGGAAGGGATGTCATCCAGAGGGACACTGACAAGCTGAAAAGGTGGCCAATGCCAACCTCGTCAAGTTCAACAATGAGAAGTGCAAGGTCCTGCACCTCAGCCAGGCCAATCCCAGGCACAGCTACAGGTTGGGGGGAGAACGGATTGAGAGCAGCTCTTAGGATGACTTAGGAGTGTTGACTGACCAGAAACTCAACATGACCCAGCAGTGTGCACTTGCAGTCCAGAAAGCCAGCCATATTTTGGGCTGCATGGAAAAAAAGTGTGACCATCAGGTAGTGGGAGGTGATTCTCTCCCTCTGCTCCACTCTTGTGAGACCCCACCTGCAGTACTGCATTGAGCCCTGAGGTCCTCAACACAATAGGAACATGGACCTTCTCAAACAAGTCTACAGAGGGCCATGAAAACCACCAGGGATCTGGAGCATCTCTACTATGCAGGCAGGCCGAAAGAATTGGGCTTGCTCAGCCTGGAGGAGAGAAGGATCCAGGGAAACCTTAGAGCAGCCTTCCACTACTTATAGGGGGCCTACGTGAAAGCTGGTGGGGAACTCTTTGTAAGGGCATGTAGGGTTAGGAAAAAGCAAATGGCTTTCCACTGTAAGAAGGCAGATTTATGTTAGATATAAGGAAGAAGTTCTTTACTGTGCGTGTGATGAGGCACTGGAACAGTTTGTCCAAAGAAATTCTGGCTTCCTCATCCCTGGAAGCATTCAAGGACAGGCTGGGCAAGGCTTTGAGCAACCTGGTTTAGTGGAAGGTGTTCCTGCCGATGGCAGGTGGGTTGGAACTAATCAGCTTTAATGTCCCTTCCAACCTTAACTGTCCTACAATTCTATGATAAGAAGTAATTTTATCTGAACCTCCTATAACAATACTGCGTCATACCCCACAGATCATAATTTCCTGTAAGGAGAGACATACAACCTACACCTGCCTGAGGGTGAGGTTTAGCACTTTTCAATATTAAAACAATATCTATTTCAATATTTTGCAGTGAGAACATAAAAGTGTGAAAGTATTACAGTAATCTTAGAGAAAAATCTGGAAGAATTTAAAGGGGTAAAATGTCCACTCTTCTCCACTTTGATACTGGAGAACAGTGATCATTTATAACAGTCTTCTTAGGATTGCTTCAGTCAGGGCAAGTCCTATAACAGTATTTCAGCCTTCTTTTTGCCAGATGTTATATTCTAGCAAGATGGAGTCGAAGTATTATACATTTGTAGCCTTTGTATCAGGGAGAGTCTTCCATCAGATTAAGGTAAAAATGAAGGCACAAACCTAGAAACAGCAACCAATTTTTTTTAATTTTAATTCCTGAACTCAACTTTGCAACAACTTTGGCAACTGCACAGATAGTCAGCTGCTTGGTCTACTGTTAAAAAGTTACACTAGCATGAACAGCTATTTCTTCAGCTGTGCCAGTAGAATCCAGTGCGCCCTGTAACTCAAACATGGATATTTCAGCACAGTGGGTAAGCCAAAGAAAGGTGTTATTTTAGCCTGCAGCCCTGCATGATGACATAGAAATAGATTTTGGCTTTGATTTTGATGAGGACAACTGAAATCTTTGTTAATCCAGTCAACAAAGAAAGGTAGAAAGAATGAATGATGAATGAAGCTGCATTTTCAAGAATTTGACCAATCTGAGACAATTATATTTTAACAGAGTTGAGGAATGGAAGTATCCCTTTTAACATAAATCAAGCTCTTTTGTTAGCAAAACAAATCAAAATTAAACAAATCTTGCTCACTTTAGAAAATACTATAGGTGTTAAGTCAAACACGACATTTGTTGTGGGGTGGTAGAAGAAAAGGCATTGCGTAAATATTTTACAAACTGTAGCGGAGGATTCTCCAATAAGCTGAAACCTGAATGAGGTTTCATTGTCATTGTTTACACTGCTTTTCAACTATCTCATAGTAATCTAATTGTTCCACAAGGTTTTTAAGATCACCGTATTATGTTTTCTGTTCCCCTAATTTCCCTGTGTCTTGCTTAATTTTTTTCTGGAAACCTCATTTCTGACATTATTTTATCTACAATTTATCTGTGGGTTTGTGTTGACTTTAGAGAAGGATTTCCATAAGTACTTTTAACTTCTTTTGTTTTAACCAAATGCATGATATAAGGGAACACCAAATACCTATTTGGGGGAAATCTACAAGCACAAAATGGAAGAGTAGGTTTGCTTTTTGTTTAACTAATCACAAGTAAATGGGTTCTCTAGTCAGTCTGGTGTTTTCCTGTTTCACACTGTGCTCTCTTGTTTGTGTTTTAATCTTTCTTTTGACTCATGTGCCATTGTTGCATTCTGTCTGCATCTAATTCATCATTTTATGACATAAAATTTTGGCCTACGGAAGCAAGTACTATGAGACACCATGGAGGCAACAGAAAAGGAATTTTTTAAACAAATAGTAAGAAAATTCCACTCTAACTTGTTTTTCTTTTTAATGTACTCTTTGGAAGTTAAACAAATAAATGAGTGCTATAAATTCTCTTTTTGAAGGCTCTTCCACAGGATTCATCTCCGAAAGTTTTGTTTAAACTTATGAACCAGAGAATGCATGAAATGAACAGGAAAACCATATGACCTTTGAGCTCCATTAATATGGCTTATACAATTCTAAGTAAAATAAAAATAATCTTAGCCATTTATATCCAGGTTATTTATACACACATGCTAATTTTCTTTTTGAGGCAATGGCACTGGTAGTAGGTGTATTCTTACAGTTAAGTAATAGTTGACTAGATGAAAGAATGGCCATATGTCTTCTCAGTGACTCTGACTCAGTAGCTTGTATCCGTTTTCCTGTGCTTCAGGGGGGATGGGAGGAAATTGCTTCTCTAGTTCACTGAATCAGTAACTGTAGATACTGTTCATCCAGAAGACCTATTGAATTGACAGTGGTTTCACAATTCTTGAGCTAGCTATTCTGTGGATGACGGTGCAGGTAAAAAGCATAAAGATAGCAGTGTAAGCAAAAGAAATCTTCAGTTATCTGAAGTTCATACTGTGTGGGCATGGAAAGTTTTAATGTGAAATGAGGGGAAAAAAATCTGACTCTCCATGATTGCAACTAGTGATGATAACAAAAGCTTTAACTGAGGAAAAAAGGTCAAAAGACTGCTTATCATGTAAGAAGAGATAAAAATGACTCTGTAAAGCCATCTATTGTTTGACAGACTTGTATACTCTGCTCAGTATATCCTGAACACATGCCACTTTCTATACATAATGAGTCTCACCTGCAGCAGGTCTTGTCAATAGCTTAAACAAATAAAACTCAAGTTCATATCTCATATCACACACCTGGGGTGATGTTATTTGGGATTCATGAAATACTATCATTTAACAAGATCATATACTTCTAACAATAGTATCTGCGTCTTGTTCTGTAAGGCATCAGTTCATTACAGAAAAAAAAGGTAAGGCTATTTCTTTCTTGTTTTCAACTTTTCTTGTAGAAACCTGAGCTACAGGGTGTTGTGGTTTAAGCCATAAATCAGCCACGCAGTTTGTTCACTCACTTCCCCCCTTTTCTTCCCTCTGCTCCTGGAGGGAT
>JAOEHY010044761.1:0-25552 GCA_025447955.1 Psilopsiagon aurifrons
TCCCTATAGGCCCCCTTCAGATACTGGAAAGCTGCTATGAAGTCTCCATGCACCCTTCTCTTCTCCAGGCTGAACAGACTCAACGCTCTCATCCTATCTTCATACGGGAGGTGCTCCAATCCCCTGATCATCCTCATGGCCCTCCTTTGGACTTGTTCCAACAGTTCCATGTCTTTTTGATGTTGAGGACACCAGAACTGCACACAATACTCCAAGTGAGGTCTGACGAGAGCAGAGTAGAGGGTCAGGATCACCTCCCTCAACCTGCTGGTCACGCTCCTTTTGATGCAGCCCAGCACACGGTTGGCTTTCTGGGCTGCGAGCTCACACTGCCGGCCCATGTTCGTTTTTCCATTGACAACCACCCCCAAGTCCTTCTCTGCAGGGCTGCTCTGAATGTCATCTTTGCCCAAGCTGTAGCTGGGATTGCTCCGCTCGAGGTGTAGGACCTTGCACTTGTCATGGTTAAACTTCATCAGATTGGTATCAGCCCACCTCACAAGCATGTCAAGGTCCCTCTGGATGGCATTCCTTCCCTCCAGTGTATCAACTGAACTACCCAGCTTGGTGTCATCAGCAAACTTGATGTGAGCACACTCAAACCCACTGTCCATGTCACCAACAAAGATGTTGAACAATATCGGTCCCAGCATCAATCCCAGAGGGACACCACTCATTATTGGCCTCCAGCTGGACATTGAGCCATTGAGCACAGCTGTTTGCTTGCGGCCATCCAGCCAGTTCTTTATCCACTAAGTGGTCCTCCTATCAAATTGATGTCTCTCCAATGTAGAGAAAAGGATGCTGTGTGGGACAGCATCGAGAACTTTGCACAAGTCCAGGTAGATGACATCAATTGCTCTACCCCTTCTACTCTTTGCAAAGCAACACCTGCTTGAAGACATTTAGAAGAATCACCTCTGACACTTCCATTAATGTACCTGTGAAGCTTATACACTCCTTTCAGCCCTCAGAGTCATCAGTTCTTGTAGGACTTTTAGTCCTCTGAGTGTGAAGGAACTCATCTGTGAATTTATTAAGTAGCTGAACAGTGCATGAAACATATCCTTGTAATCCTTCATGTAGTTATTCTTTGGCACACTTGGGTAGCTGAATGACCTTAAACACAGCAGCTGTACCATCAAGGAGTCCAACAAATCAGTACTTATCCAAGTCAATAAAATCAGGACCCTGTCCTGACTTTCTGCATAAAATTTTTACTCTTCTATTCCAAAAAACAATTAAAACGACTGTCCACAGACTTCTACGCACTCTGTGAAGGTCAATGGAAACTTAAATGATGGTCTGACTTGATGCAGTGAATAGCAAACTGCCACAGCAGAGGAGCAGGTCCAGGAGACACTCATTGGCCACCACACAAGGTCAGTTACTCTAGCAGACGAGTAGGGCAGTTGGCCAAAGGCAACCACTTCCACCTGCCTCATGAGAAATGTTGGAGCCTGTACATCTGAGAGCTTGGAGACCACTTCCCTGCCCGCTTCAGAAATGAAGGCCAGTAGCTGAGTCTTGAAGCTGAATTATTTGTTCAATTTTGGAATGTGATTTAATTACAACTGGAGTCAATGCCAGCTACGTAGATTTCTGGGCTACTAAATTCCTCTACTAGATGAGCAGACTCCCTTGCTTAGCTCCTGGACAGTCTTTTGGTGGTTTTAATATCTGTACTGAATTACAGGACTTTTTCCCCATTTTAGAGATGTTTAGATGTAAGCTTAAGGACAATATATCAGGTTGGAAAAATATATGTTAATTTAATGGTGGTATTAACCATGAAGGATTAGCTGCATCTCTAGCTTTACCTTGAGTACCAGAGCCCTGGAAATTAAATTTGTGATAATAATAATTAAACACAAGAACAATCTGAGTGTTAAAGTAACGTGACAAACTTTGAGCAGAACCAGAAGGAAGAGAAGATTTAAAACTACGAATTAATTTTAGCCAAAGAGAAACTTAGAAACTCTAAAAATACAGCCTGCTGTCCCTTCCCATATACTTTCAGCAGTAGCCAGCTACCAGTAACTCAGTGTGTCTGTGAGTACATACAAAGATAGCTGACATCTCAAGGCATCTGAAACAACTGTCCCCAGGATCCAGTAGTGACCCTGGCAGTAACAGATAAAAGTGTCGTGAAAGAAAAAGGCTGTAATACAGCTATATTTCCACACAACCCCTCCCATTTTTTGCAGGAAGATAACCATCATCCACCAACTACCAACTCTTCAGGCTACTCAAGACACACACACTGAAAATTGACTACAGCAGCTGCAATTAACCTTTGCTCTTCAGCACTTCTAGAATAAAAGGCAGCCTTTAATGGGCTGATGTTGAAACCTGTATGGCATTTGAAGTGCTTAGGTATTAATGGGTGTGTGGGATTGTAATGGCATCAGGTGGACTTCCTGAGGTGCCTCTTACATGACCGTGCCCAAGAACTGACAAGCAGCTTCTTGCTAAAAGTCATCTTCTTATGGGCAACATATTTGAGTGAAATAGAACTCTCAGGAAACATCTTTTTATTTGCTTACAGAACCGAGAAAGCATTAGGAAAGCATGTAGAAGATGAATACATCATCTAATTTGCCTTGGATCTTCATCTGCAGCTGAGTGACTGGAGCATAACACACCACCCTTCTTGTACGGACCCACTTCACCCTGACACAGCTCCTGTGCAAAAGCTTGGGCACCTGGCACTTTGGTGGGTTGCAGTGTTTTGTTAGGATATCTGTCCATGAAGATGGTCCCATCAATAAGGAGGAGAAGACCTACCAAGAAAAGCCTAGGAGCTTTTGGGGCACTTTGGGCCAAAGTAGAGCCTCCAGTTCTACCTAGTGGGAGGGTAAGCCTGTTTGTGGCAGGTACCCAGCAAAATGACAGGGAGTTTCTTCTACTTTTGAGTTCTGAACTTTGCCTACAGTTTATGCAGCTTGCTGCATCCTGGGCATCTGTGAAGCATCAGACTGCAGCTGGCTGTGGGTTTCCTCAGCAGACAGGAAGGTGCGAAAGGGGATTTTGCAAGAAACAAGCAGTGGAAATTCTGTATTTATGCTTTTTTTCCTGTTAAAAGTCATGGGGTTTTGTGACTATTTAGTGAAATGATTTTCTTTTCCTGTCCTCTTATCCCCCCGCATTCTAATCATCTTGGGGGAAATGGTGAGAGGGAGGGTATGGTCTGTGGGGAAAGTGGATAAAATCAAAAACACATTCAACATAAAAGAGTTTGAGAGAAAGCACGAGGATTATTTTTTCCTGGGGGGAAATATTTCTTCAAAATCATCCCTAGTTTCACGGGAAAAGGGGGCCTGATTATGTCAATTGGCCCAGAAATTTACTTTCATAAAACCTTATATTGAATTAAGCTGCTTAATAGTTCTCTTTTCCCTGATCTTTCCCTAAAGGGAACAAGATCGCTACTGCATCTTAACTCTGCCAAGTGGGTTTTCATGCAATTTTCACCAAATTTCTTTTTTATTTCCTACAAATTCAGCTACTGCCATAGTATAGGTTTGCCGGTATAAAAAAAGCTGCAAAATATCACAAAAGACATTTCTGTGACAGCTTCACTGTCAAACTGGACCTTTTATGACTAAGATCTTAAAACTTCAAGTCGAGAATAAAAATATATTCAGCTTTTGCTAAATAATTGCAACAAGAATAACAAATATACATATAATTTTGAATTATCTCTGTAGCATATAAGAATGAAACAGAGTTGCCTCATCAGTTTAAGCATTAAACATTTAAGGATGTTCTATTCTTTGGGGATCTAATAAACCAAAGAAATAATGTATTCAAAGTTCAATATAACTTAACCATTGGCTAATATGACTAGTAATGTGTCACAGAAGAACTGTTTGGCAGGTGTTAATATAGGTATCTTTGTTACCAATGGTGGTTTTTTTTCTAAAAGAGGACTATTTACCATATTAATCAAAAACTGTGTCAACCTCTTTTCCATGTAGCACAATGTACTGAAAAGCTCCATTACAACTCAGCAAATGATGGTGATTGTATGTATAACATGAAGGATGACATGTGGAATGTGAATTTTGCAATGATCATATTCCCTTGAACATTTTGAAGTCAGAGGTCAAGCCTATCTTCAACTCAGCATCTCCTTCTCAGCTTAATAGGAGAATCCTTTTCATCCAGTATGGGTAAGTTCCTAAATCCCTACTGCTCTCTGCTGGACTGAATCCCTGCTGGCTGTGATCTGAAAAATAATGGTGCTATTCTGGCAGAGACGTGGCCCTCAGAACTTCAGCAACCCTGAAAAAAAAACCCGGGGACAATATTCAGGAAGAGCCTCTTCTCCTGAGGTTCTCAACTTGATGTTCTTCACCAGATTTGTTCTACTTCCTCTTTCTCTTAATATGAAAAGGAACAGAAGAGCTGTTCATGAGATGGTTTAGATAAAATCAGTTAATTGAATAGGAAAAGGAGAATACATGAGAAAACACTTTACACTAAGGTCCATAAAGGCAGTACGACTTAAAGCCTCTGCATAGTTGGGGTATGATTTAGAAAATTATATCTTTTATTCACATCTGAAAGAAATGTCAGCCTTTAGTCTCATTTAAATAGGAGTATTTGTAATTTTTCCCTATTCTCTCAGGTTCCTCTGAGGAAAGTGTAGCAATTGGTGCTCAGCATAAATGACCTCTAGGCTTTGTTGAATTTGCCTCTCACAGACACACACACAGTTCCTTGAATTACATTGGCCACGAGGATGATCAGAGGACTGGAGCATCTCCCATATGAAGATACGATGAGAAAGTTGGGGCTGTTCAGCCTGGAGAAGGGAAGGCTGTGTAGAGACCTCATAGCAGCCTTCCAGTATCTAAAAGGGGCCTATAGGGATGCTGGGGAGGGACTCTTCATTAGGGACTGCAGTGAGAGGACAAGGGGTAACGAGTTCAGACTTAAACAGAGGAAGCTGGCATTGGATATGAGGAAGAAATTCTTTACTGTGCAGGTGGTGAGGCGCTGGAATGGGTTGCCCAGGGAAGTTGTGAATGCTCCATCTCTGGCAGTGTTCAAGGTCAGGTTGGACAGAGCCTTGGGTGGCATGGTTTAGTGGGAGATGTCCCTGCCCATGTCAGGGGTGTTGGAACTAGATGATCTTAAGGTCCTTTCCAGCACTAGCTATTCTACGATTCTGTGATTCCATAGCATAAGCAGCAGGAGGTCTCTCGTAGAAAGAAGCCGCCTTTTCCCGGATGTCTAAAGACAAATATGCATTTAGGATTTATTTGTATTACAGTAACACAAAGAGAGCCCAGATGAAATCACAACACTGTTTCTTTCCAGGTGCTGTTTGCACAAAAAACAGAAGTCCTTGCCTTTGAATGTTTACAATCTAACTACGGGAGGCAGCAGGAACTATTGCCCCTTTCTAAATTTGTCTGAATTTAACGTGGTCTATTGCTGGGGTAGAGCAATGTAAGTTCCTTGCCTCCTTTTTCTGGTGTGTCACGTTTGTTCACGTTGAAACAAACAGAGCCCCACAGATGGTGCCTAGAGCAGGTACAGCAGCCAGGAGCACATCAGTCACATGAACATGGAGCCTTCACAGCAAATGGATGCTCCAGATTACCCGACAACCCTCCCACCCAATATCTCCTCCTTGACGTGAGCCCAGGCTGCTTGCTTTAGGAAACAGTGCAAGAGGCCCCCTCAAATGTTCAATTCCTGCAAAGAGGAAGTTTTCTTCACTGCTCCCAAGTCTTAGGGATTCCCTCATCTTCCAAAATGTGAAGTATTAGGCCTTGTGGGAACCTTTTATTACCACTGTTAGATTTACTTTGGATGACTTCATCATTCATGTAAAATTCAGTTCCTACATGAGGAATATATACTAATGAAGGATCAAATAAACTCAGAGGGATTAACCCTCTCTGGTCTCCCTTGGAAAACTGAAAGCTTTTTATTTTTTTATTCTTGGCCTGTTTTCCAGACCAATAACTTTCTGCATTTATTGATTCTTATGAGAATTTTCTTCCAGGTTTGAGAAAGTTCTGAACCTTTCCTCCCCCTGTGGATATTCTGTCTTTTGCTTCAGTCACCTGCACAGTATGTTTTTGTAAACTACTATTGATTTTCACTAAAATCCTCAACATTTTTTAAAGCACTATTAAAATTACATTTTGTAAAGTCCTTATTTGTTGGGAAGATAAGTGACAGTTGTGGCCTTTCATTCATCTTGCTCCTGGGAGACAGCAAGGGTGATTTACCTCTGACTCTACCTAGCTGAACTAAAAGGCACCAGCAAGAGTAAATATTTCCACAAAATGTCTCATCCATGCACACAGAAAGAGGTTTGCAAACACCTTTCCTTTCTTCCTCCATCCCTTCTGCCACTTTCTTCCCCCATCTTAAATCATAGAATCATAGCATGGTTTGGGTTGGAAGGGACCTCAGAGTTCATCCAGTTCCAGCCGCCCTGCCATGGGCAGGGACACCTTCCACTAGATCAGACTGCTCAAAATCCTGTCCAACTGCACTTGAACACTGCCAGGGACAGAGAAGCCACAGCTTCTCTGGGCAACCACCACCCTCACAGTAAGAAATTTCTTCCTAATGTCTAATGTAAATCTGCCCTGTTTCTAAATCTACCCTATAAAACCGTTAGCCCTTGCCCTATCACTATGCACCCTTGTAAAAGGTCCCTCTCCAGTTCTCTTGTAGGACCAATTTAGATACTGGAAGACTAAATAACATCCCCCCAGAGCCTTCTGCGGACTGAACAAGCTCAGCTCTCTCAGCCTGTCTTCGTAGGAGAGGTGCTCCAGCCCCCACATCATCTTTATTCCCTCCTCTGGACTCAATTCAACAGCTCCATGTCCTTCTTATGTTGGGGGTCCCAGACCTGAATGCAGGTGGAGTCCCACAAGAGCAGAGTAAAAAGGAAGAATCATGTCCCTTGTCCTCCTGGTCATGCTCCTCTTGATGCAGTCTAGGATACAGCTGACTTTCTGGGCTGCAAGCGCACATTGCGAGGTCGAGTCCTTCTCCTCAGGGCTGCTCTCAATCCATTCTCCATTCAGACTGTAGTTGTGCTTGGGATTGCCTGGACCTGTGTGCAGGACCTTGCATTTAGCCTTGTTGAACTTCATGAGGTTTGCAAGATTTTCTCATTATATGAGATCAAGAAGACAGTTGTCCAATAAAATCCTAATCCCTTCCACAGCATGTCACAAAAGATGGTATTGCATCTAAAATTTGAAACAAATGTAAACTGTGATGATTTTAACACTGAGCCTAACCTGGAGAAACGTTAAGCAACTTCCAAGTGATACGAGAAAACTGATTCAAGGGTTCTCAGCAACATACAGTTTTTTAGTTGCAGAATATCAAATCAAAAGACAATACTAAAATAAACAAAACAAAAAAAAAGAAAAATTTAGAATAGATAGTGCAAGAAAACTGAGTAGAATGTGGCAGGATGAGTGCTATCCATTTACATATAATACTTGGGAAATGTTTTTCTAAAGACTTACATGCTTTTAAAGTTCAATTCAAACTCTGAACTAGTGGCTGACAGGACTAAACCTTCCCCAAATTATATTAAGCCCTGCAGGTTTGTGGGCTATTTGACCCACAGAAAAAAAATGACATATTTCATATTAAAGGTAAGCCTTAAATGGCCTTATTTACTTCAGTATCCCACCTGACAGGATCAATGAGTTCATTAGCTATTTCTAAATTACACCAGAGCACAAAAGAGTGTGTGTGTGTGTGAAAATACATTGAAATGTGACTAACAAAGCCAAAACTGTGCAGCTAACAAAGTACTTCCTAACTCTTCCTACTTTGCAATTTATTCAATTACAATTCATATTCTTTTCTGTTGTCGTTCCACTTCAAATGCAAACCTTCCATACAGCTCAGTAGCTAACCCCATCTGTAAATTATGGTCAATATGCCAAATTCAAAAAATATTATAATCATTTATAAGAACAATGTCATGAATCAAGGAAGCCTGATATGTCACTCTAAACTTAAATCATTAACAGTATCCATTTTAATGCAAGTCACCTTGTCTACAGCTCTTTGGAACAAAATTTGATTTATTTCCATTAGTATCATCTTTGATAATACCCAGCTTTGTGATACTAACTCATTTTGATAGTTTTTCCTGAAGAAACATACAGTTGGACTAGCAAATTCATGCACATGTTCATGCATATGTTCTGCCTGAATCCTGGGAAAGTTTTCATCCCTCATTGGTTGCAAGAGTCTCTTGCAGTTTTGCTTCTGCCTCCAGTATCCGTTGCAGATGTATTCCTGCTGTTAATCTTGTCTTTACCTCACTTTTCCTGAAAGGGAGTTGCAGTATTTATTTGAGTTTTGACTAATACCTGACCATTCTGAATCTGTATCCACTTCACATTTTCTTCCAGTATTTTCTTAAAAAATATGCTGCTGAAGGACATGGGGTTTTTTTTTAGTTTTCTTTCTGAGTTATGAGTCAACTTGACTTAGCAATTGTCACCTCAGCACTACGATTTTTCACTTATAGCACGCAGCTCTCTTCACCCATCACAAATTTTTTCTGTTTCTCAGAGGCTCCCTGCCTGCCTGCCTAGGCTCAGTATCTTTATGGTAGTTATTTATCTGTTTACATCCAGTGCTTCTTTTTGGAAATTTTTTTATGTCACTTCTGATACAAACTATTATAGATACAAACAGCTGTGTGAGCCTCCCCTGCATTCAAGCCTTATATTCTCCAGTCTGGTCCCTCAAAAATTATCTGCCTTCTTTCATCACAGTTAAGTTTTTCGATTTATTGGTCTTACTTGTCTTACTGTGTTTGTCTAGCCACTTAACTCAAAGAGGATTAGTTCATGGTCACTCAATCCACAGTTATTTTCTATAATGTCATCTCACTGCTTACCTAAATCAAGTCTAATGAAATATTGCCTCTTGTTGTTTCAGTGATTATTTAGTGAAAAGTTGTTGGTTATCACACCTTTGAATATCTGAGCCACTGTTAGCATTTTTTTCTCTATTCTATTAACTTTCATGTTAAAGTCACCCAAATTTACATTGTCATGCTCAGATTTGATGTTGGGGTCTACAACTATATTTATAGTACCCTCTCAGCAGAACTTTACTTGCAAGCTATTTCAAAATGGACAGTGAACCAAAGAGCTTCTTTTTTAGCCACTCTTGTCACAATGATATATCTGATTTTGCCTTAGCCAGAACAAAACCAGGTAAAATTACTTCTACTCATGGCCTCAAAAAGATACATTTGGCCAAGAAAAGAAAGTATCATCTACATAGACAAATCAGTCTTAATAATTTGTTATTCTAAGAAAGAGAGCTTAAAGCTAAAACTTTCACATTCTTAACATTTCGTGCTAAGGCTCCATATAATATGTCTATAAACTATATATAAGATTGCCAAAATAACTAATAATTTTAGAAGAATATATATATGCAAATTCAATTTATATCAGCTGTAATCCTGGAACTTCACACTTTGGGAAACAAATATTTTTCAGATAGAACTGAAACACTTTGTTTTTTCAGGTACTATTTTACAGTAACCCTTCCTGCATAAATTTTGTGTTCCAACAGAATTTTTTTTCATGGGGAAATGGCAGAACATTTACATTTGTATTTATGTTAATAACCATGTCTGTCAGTGATCAAGGAAGGAATACATAAGTCTTGTTTTTAATTACCAAAGTAAAACAAAGCAACACTTATTTCAATGGTAACTGCGCTACTTTGAAAGCTGCAGCTGACTGATACCTTACTACTCTCCTCTATCAGAAGCTGAACACTTCTACAACAGCAAACAATTGAGCTTACTTTTCTTGAAAGTCATAAGCATTCCAAGTGTATAATCTAGGCCTCAGTATAATAGTTGTGCTGTTTATTTTAACCCCCAGAGAGCTCTGTTCAATTCCATCTTTTAGGTGCCTTTCTCTGAATCCCTGAAAGAAAAATAAATAGGAATTTTTGTGTTCCAAAGGCACTTATGTTACATCATGTGTCTTTATAATTAACTTTTTTTATAAAGATACTCTTTTTTCCAGAGGTCTGGTTTTTCTCACTGTTTAAGAGAGTGGCACCCAGCTGGGCAGTTGCACTGAACAATCATAAGGTCTTTCAGCACTCCCATTAAGACCTGCCTATTTGAGTGTTTTATAATGTGTCCATTTTTATTCACATTGGGTTAAACCTTGGCAAGTGGGTCCCCAGTTTAGGAGTAAATTGTTTGTACTGAACTGAATTAATCTAGTTGTTTCTCAGCAAGAATTATGCAAAAATTCACAGCTCCTGAGGTCAATTTCTACCTCACAGGGAAGCCAGAGAGCAGCTAGGTGTTACTTAAATCTTGGTTTAAGACACGTATGCCCTGGATCCCTCTAATTTCTGTCCTGTCTGCTCTGTCTTTTCTTTATGTGGGAGCTTAAGTGACAGACATTTCTTTCCATATCAGACTGTCTGGAGAACAACCACATTATTCTAAACCAATGTATAGCCATTTTGTCAGAAACAAGAGTGACTCCAAGAATTATCTACAAAGTTTAACCTGAAGTTAGATTCAAGACTAGATTGATAAATGGTTAAGCTGAAGACGTGGGACACCCAGGAATGGCTCTGGTGAGGGCACAGAGTTCATTTCCAAGAAGGCTCACCCCTGCCACCAGTCCACCCTTTGGGTACAAGGCAGGGGAGCACCCAGGCTCACAGTTCCTCCAGGCGTCTCCTGCAACATGCTGCAAACCACCAGCAAAACAATTGATGATCAGATGTGATAAAAATCCTGCTGCGTATCTTAGCCTGGACCACATTTACTCAGTGTAATATCAATTCTCTGTTTCCAAATAGACTAGATTATATTTATAAAATAAATGTATTTTGGTTCCAACAGTTCTTTCAAATTATAATTTGAAGCTTCTTGAAGCAGGCATTACACTGGCTTCTCTTCAAAATGTATTGATTGTATTTTAAACACACTACACTCTATTCAAAGAGGAACATAACAGCCTACTATCACAGTACTTCTTCCCACTGTTGCTTTTAGCAATATAAACAATATGTATATTTGGAGTCTGGGTGACTTTGCTGCTATTATTTCCCATCTTAATTATGAGACCCACTTCCATTTCATTTGAAACAGAGATTATTTTCTGAGTACTAACGGAAGCCTAAGGTATTGCCTAATCCTATTAGTGGAGACATCTTTTTCTTATGTGTTGTTCATCATAGAAATTTCAGGGGCTCTCTAGTGTCCCGTTAGCCATGCCTACAAAAGGCAGTAACCTCAGTAGTCCACATCTAATACCAAATTGTCTCGAGCAGATAGGCTGGTATGTTCCTCTGTATTTGATTAAGTTGCTCCTTTGCTACCTTAATTGTAAGTGACTTTGACAGTTTAATTTTCCCAGTTCAACAGTGTTAACCAACGGATAAAGTTCTTATATTCCCTATGCATCCCACTATGTGAAGCTTAATTCTTTCTGTGAATTGGTATATAAAACCAATTTTTTTAAAAATGCAATCAATGGTTTACAATTACTTCCTCTACTGTAAACTCTTTAAACTGCTTTAAACCTTTGCCCTTTGCAAATCTTAATATCACATGGCACTGTGTCCACAACTAAGTAAATGGAATTCTGTCTGTACAAATATAGTTCGTTATGCGAAGAAGTGGTGTAAGAAAAGTTAAAGCATTTTTCTTCCTGTTTTCCTGTTTGATGTAAACTTTAAAAAATGCTTTGATCAGCAGTGCTAGGAAACTAATTCTTCCATGTTTACTCACTGCAGGTGAGTGCCAAATAAAGTAAGGATGGTAAAATTTAGTTTCAAATACTACAGTATAGACTATAAATTGTCTATAACATCTCAAAAAAATTCAACATTCACAAAGGGCAAATACCAGTTAGGTCATCTTGTTCGTAGCTCCGACAGTTTAAAATTAATGCCAATATTGTGCAAAAAATTTTTTGTTAAATCTAGTTTCAGATGACTAAAACATTTAAGTTTTTGCACTTTGCTATGAAAAATATTGTGCAGAAGAATAGATCTCAACTTTTGAATGTGTCTTCTGCAGGCTTTTATCTTTCTCCACTTTATTCACCCCGTCCTAGCCAATAACTATCTCAGGGCTGCCCTCAGACATGGCCCTCCCTTTGCCTGCCTATTTGCATGCTAGACGCAAAAAAAGATGAGATATGCTGGGATGCAGACACACGCCCAGCACCTGCTGCCAAGGCAACAGGAACAGGATGCATTTTCTAACGTTTCAGTTAAAGGAGGGATGACGTTTCTGTCTTGCCTGCACCCACCATTTCCCTCAGGAAAGGCCAAAACTGCCAGTAGATCTAGAAGTCATCTAGGATAAACACTTCACACTTGACTTACTTTGAGTTTACTTGACTGAGGCAAGTACAAAGTTCTACTTTCAACAGTGATATTTAGAAGCTGGAATCTGGGCATTTCTTTACACACTTAAATACATATTACCATCAAGACAGCGATCGTGCCCTCTTCCTGCACTATGAGCACAGAAGACATAATCTGATCCTTATGGTATGTGTCTTCTATGTAACACAGGCACATGCATTTGGCCACTTGTGATATTATTTAATTTTAGCTCTTTGATCAGTTATGTACACTTATGCATATGTTCCCTTAAAAAGCAATAGTTCGATAGCAGGTGGCTACTCACAACCTGTGCACTAAACTGTTTGCATGAAAGTCTAGAAAAGGATGTATAAGTCCCTAGGTCTGGACAGACAAATGGAAAAAAAAATGGGCAAATTCAGTTAAGTAATGGTATTTTCTCAAAATTTCTCAGAATTAAGTGAGCTGGAAAGTTTCACGCTACAGCAAACAACTCTGTTGTCTGATGCTGAGCATAGAAAACTCCTGTCTTTACCTTCCTGCAGGACTCCATGTCCCAGCAGAGGAATAGCTGAGAATATTCTCAGGAACACCACAGCACAGGAAAGAATCTGTTAATTGTCCTTTGGAAGCCTTTTTCATACACAGGAAGGGAGTGCCGTGTCCATTTAGAAAGAAATGTATGTGCTGGGAGCATAACACTTTCCGTGAGAAGTCATAGGAGTCTGGCACTGCAGCAAGCCTTATCCAGCCAGTTCATACAGTATTAGATACCATCTTTGGTCAGCATTTCAGATAACCTAACAGTTCATCAAAAAACAACTGGGAAATCCACTCTGTGCATCTCCTTAAATGTACGTTAAGTCTACACGCGTTGCTGAAGCATGCATACTGAAGGAGCTCAAGCCCTGCTGAGCCAAAGCTGCTGTAGCATGCAAGGGGAGAGGTTGCACACTGCCACTTTCACCAGAGACAGTAGAATAAGCATGTAAAGATGCTTTGTCTTGCAGCTCTCTCAGATCTCCCACGTGCCTAAAAAAGTACCAGTGAGGAAGATGAGAACTTTCAAGCTAGGCTACAGAGTCAGACCCAAAACAACATTAGAGACCAAAATGGTTGAATATGCACATGGTGTATTAGGGACAGGCTGCACATTGTCACCACAGGTGCCCAAATCTCTAATGATGAACCTGAACTAGACTGTCTCACTCTCTGTGAAATCAGTTATATAAATCAGGTATAACATTTGCCATAAATATTGTTTGCACATTTATAGATGCTACTTATTAGGTAGACCGCTTTTTCGATCAAGACAATCCGATTTTTTTCATTTTCCATAAACCTGATTTAGTTGGTTAAATAACAGTAGTTGATCCATCATGGAGATAATGTTTGATTATCTTTTTTAGTAAACCACATCATATGGAAAACTGTAGTGGTTTCGAAAGACTGAGGCAATGCTATAGGAAGTATTTCTAAAAGTTTGAAAAGTTGTTTCCAAAATGCAAGTTATATTTATTTGTGCTAAAAAGTCCTTAGCGATCCTCTGTCCCTGAACAGTTTGTAAAAAGAATATGTAGTCTTACCTAACTATAGGCACCATGAGGCAATTTTTTGGAAGTTTATTTAAATGAAATTATAGTTCTAGGCAATTTTTAAGAGGCTGTGAAATAGAAATTCCTGGCAATTCACGCTCACTCTGTTGCATTTTAAATCTACAGAAATATCCAAACAGTCTACATAAAGGTATTAAATTTGTGAAGATAATTGGATTTACTGGAAATGCAATTATATATCTGCATATTCAGGTATTTTATGTTCTTTGACAGTTATTTTTCAGCCACAGACAGCATTTTCATTTTACTTAACCACTTACTTAGATGTTTCATTTAGGATAGCAAATAATAAAGATGAGTGGCTTTCATGCAAAGAAAACCCTTTTGAAATACATCTTACCATACCTTGGATCTCTAGATATTCAGAGCTCATATATGCCCTTGTCCAGGTTTATATCATCTAAACAGCAAGTGGCTATTCAACTCCACCCATTCA
The DNA here is from genome assembly GCA_025447955.1 of Psilopsiagon aurifrons. NCBI lineage: Eukaryota > Metazoa > Chordata > Aves > Psittaciformes > Psittacidae > Psilopsiagon > Psilopsiagon aurifrons. Next base: position 14,437 of record JAOEHY010044761.1, read on the forward strand.
AAAGCTTTCCAAAAGCTCTTAGCAAGTGAGTGTTTTTTCCATAATCTTTTCTTTCTCCTCGTATCCAACAAAAGCATTTCAATATTACAGCAGACAAAGCTGCTCTTGTGAACTGGCCTCACTTCCACAAAACGTTAAGCACAGGATTAATTTTCAATGCATTTTTTAAATTTAAGATCGACATATATCCCCATATGACATATATACAGCTGATATTTCACATATGTGAAAGTAAATGCATGTTGAAATGCATTTCCAAATATGAATGGGTGTCCTGTGTGCTGAAAGATAAGTCTATGCTTAACTGGACATTTTTGAAGATCAGTAGAGTTTTGTTCCACATTCGTTTGTTTGGGATGTTTTTTCAAAGAAACCCCATTAAGAAACAATCAAGAGTTTTTAAAACTGAGTTCTGATGGTTTTATGAAGGGTTTCCATTCATTAAGTGCTTGGGATCATGCTTTTACAAATGAATACTAATGCTTATTTCATATTTTTATATTACCTAGATGAATTACTTTCATAAAGTACATGACTTTATGAAAAAATGTCTTTGATTTAACTGAGCTAAATTATGACCTTTCCTTTTCTTGGTTTTATGTATAGAAAGAGTAATTTAATTTCCTGTTCTTTTGTTGCTTCCTTCATTCACTTCAGCTATTACCAGTGCGCTTCTACTTGTATTTGCATAAAATTTACCCTTAAAATGAGGTAAATAATGAAAATTCCCCCAGAACATCATGCTTTTTTAGTTAATTAGAGCTGATAGTCCCGCAGAGGGTAGACACTAAAAGTTATACTCTTCTCTAGAAGTTCAGATAATTCAATATGTTCCAGTTGATGTGCCCAAGCTCTATAACTATCATTTACACTTCTTCTTCAGGAAGAAAGACAGCAGTTTCTGATCAGAAGATTGTGTGCCCCAGAAAATTCCAAATGCAATATTATATTAAGGAGAACTTTTAAACGCTAAGTAAGCAATATATAAAGAAGCTGAGGTGTAAAAACTGTGTCTGCAAAAAGAATTACAACACAAAATTTCAAGCAAGGCTCTTTTATGCTATATTCTTTGCAGTTAATCATATCATGTGCTGCACATATTCATCATAGCCATTCACCTTTTGCTTGCTGAACTTAGCAGTATACAACTGCTATTTTGTACAACAAATACAATTAGGTCAAGACTTCAGCTGGGACTCTTGGGTGGCAGTGCCATTACTATTCTTATTACTTTTCCTGTTACCATTACAATACAATGCTAAGTGCTCTCTTTCTAGGCTGTGTCAAATTGTCCCTTTGCAAGCCAATAAAGAGATGATGGGACATTCAAAAAGTTCCTCTTCCTCCTTCTCAAATCATACTTCTTGAATGGCAGCCAAGTAATTAAATAAATGTGTTTAGTGTTTACATAACATTTATAGAGATTGACTAGGATATTTTTTTCCTTATGAGAATATTCAAAATACCTAAATATAAGTAGAAGAGCAAGCAAAACTAAGCAATAATCATTTGCAACAAGAAGTGAGGAAAAATTTCCCAAAAACTTGGCTTTTTTTTTTTGGTTTCATTTTTTATGTTGGTGATATATAAAAACGAAGATCACATAGTACTAGCAATTATACAAAGTTTATACAGGTGTGTTTTCAGAAAGAACAGATAGTATCCAAGCCGAGAGTCAAAACTTACTCGGATTCTCTTTCTAGCTAACTGTGGGCTTTGCTTGATGAAAAAAATGCATCCAATCTCACATCACCTAAAATATTTGCTGAGCTCAAGAATCACCCAAACCCCAGATTTATTTTCAGTACATCAAGTTGACTCACACAGTAGAGAATATCCTGCATGAAGAATTTGTATCTATTGCTAGAGTAATCAAAATTATTAATACATTTTCACTATTACCTGATTTCCTTCAAGTTAGTGTTTCTTTCTGGTGTCACTATACCAACATAAATAGGCATAGTTGAAAAGACTCTGGCAAAGCTACGGTTTTATAATTGCATTTCTTGAACAACTTTTACATTTGCCCTATTATCCAAGGGGGATTTCCCCCCAAGTTCTATATGTACATTGCCTTTCAGAAGTATCTGTTTGCTTTTTTGGTTTCCAGAATCACCCTACATATTCCAACAGTTACACTGTTCAGTCCATGCCTTGAAGTAAGGCAAGAAGTGTTGCTGGGCCCCTTTCACATCATGGAACATTTTATCTGTTAGCAGTTAAATCATCCTCCTTATCTCCCATATCCTCACCTCCTCACTAAAATACCAAACTTTCCCTGCTGCCTGTATAACAGCCTTTATGTGAAGCTCTTTCCTGAGCACTAGGTCCAAGTTCCTGAACAGAAGGAACCTTCTGATCTTTACCAGAAGCTCACAGGCATCAGGAGAGCCATAAGTCACCCAAATATGGCAGTAAATTTGCCTGCCTGTCTATTATTTTTGATCTCTCTCCTGCTCTTTCACATTTCATAGCATCTGTTGGTGGTCATGGCTGTATATACTTACATAATGGCATAGCCTCTTGTGTGCTCTCGATAAAGAGTCCAGTGTCCCAACACAAAGATTTCATTGGCATTTGTACAGAGAAGATAAATAACCACAGACAAGCTATAGGTGAGGGCTTCCAGAGCTCACGAGGTTGTGTGATCCCAGATGTGACTACCTTTAACATGGCAGTGAGCCATACAAAATAGATACTGCTCCAGTCTGGCCCACAGTTTACAATAGCCTGGTGATGAAGCAGGCAGGTATGCAGTCCTTCTCCTGACAGCTTCCTTCCTGCCCACGAACATGCCTCAGAGATTGCAGAGTGAATCAGGAAGGCAACCGAAAGAAGGTGACTAATCTCTGCTGCTATTAAGTGTTAGTTGTGATGTTTTGGTCTCCAGACATAATCAATGAGTCTAAGAAAGGGGTTAACATAAGAGCCACTGTTTTCCTTCATTCTCTGAAAAAGCACAAGATAAATTGTAGACATGCTGCATTTATTCATTTATTTTTCCCTTGCAGCAGTAGCTAATGATCCCAATAAGCAACACATTTAATAAATCTATTTGGTGCAACAGTTTATACAGGATTTGCAAAAAAACAGAGACAAGTGCTGGCAGCTAGAAAAATGTGAGTGAGATCCAGACACATCTATGGATAAGCTTTCCTCTCACCACTCTCACCTGGCAGCAGACAGTGCTCCACACGCAGCTCAGCGTTTTCAAAGGGTTTGCAAATGTTTTATTTCTGAGTAAAGCCTACTTTCCACAATTATCTGAATCATTCTCAGCTTTGTCTGTTGAATTGGTCATAAAGAAACCACTTAGCATTATTTTAAATGTATTTCTAACACCTTTCCTAGCAAACAGCACTGCCAAAAATCTTGCTGGCCCACCCACAGACCACTGCCTCTATTAGAATGAATTCAATGAAAAGGCACAGCAGTGCTCAGACAGACCCTTTATAACGTTCATAATAAATTGAAGGGCTTAGATAAGGATGTGACATAAAATCGTCACCTGGCTTTTTAGAGCCATGTATGTGGCAGACATGTTTGGTTATATGGAGAATACACTGCAGGTTCCTTTTTCCAGTGGTCGGAGTCCTGGCATAGTAACATGGAACAAGTTAAATAAATGTCAGAGCCCAAAATCCACTACCATAACCATAGTAAATTATTGTTATTTACTGTGATAGTGATAAAAGTAAACAAGATTAAACTCCATGCACACAGCTGAGAGGGGTGGGCAGGACGTAGGCCAGTATGGGCAGTGGCATCTCCAAGTGGGAAGCAACTGCCAAGGTCACTTACAATGGAAACCTCTAAGTATCATGAAAAATATTTTCATTTACAATGAAGTGCAGGGAAGATTTATAATGGAAATCTATACTTGTGGTTCCCTAGGCAAGTTGTCTCTTTTGCTGAATATCTCAGGCAGTTTTCACACTGCTTGAATAACCTGCAATTATTTGCTTAATCAGCTGTTCTGTTCACTGAATCTGGACACCTGATTAGGAAAAAGAACTTCCATCCTACAATTTAGATCAAAAATCAGGGTAAAAGCAACTACTGAATTTCAGACATGCTGCATGCAACTGTATGAATTTCCACAAACCAGATAAACTTGTTTAGAATTGTTTGGCTAATAAATGTTAAAAAAAATAGTTCCAGGAAACCTTTAGTCAGGAAAATTCCTGGTAAAAAAATCTATTTTATCAGGAAAATCACTGGTACTTCATGAGAGTTCAAGAACAGGAGAAGGAGCCAACCATTATCTTGTCCAAATACAGAGGTCCTCAGCTCAGGGTTACTGAGCTTTGAACAGAAGTACAAATTTCAGACAGGTTCTTCTAAGAGAAACTTCCACAGGTCACACAATGCATCTCAAAGTCTGTCAACAGCCCTTTGCCTTCCTACTTTTTCAAAAATTTCTCTTTTTTCAGTTTCTTTTTGTGTCCGATTCTGCAGTTTTAAAAGGGAGCAATGAAACTCCCTCAAATACATAGAGCCCATATCCAACGTACATCTGTCCTTGTAATTCCCACCCTAAAAAAGGAAAAGACAGAGGGATGCAGTAGACTATAAAGGTAAGATTTAGTTTGAGTTGACTAAAGGAACCTCTTAAATAACCAAGAACCATTTCCCCTCCAATGCAAACATGAACTATGTCCTCTCATACAATAGTGATCCCAACAGGGACTTCCTGGGGATGTTTTTTTAGCATTTTCATATCTCCATAAGCCTGCCTGCAATAGGACAGGTTACTGCAACATGGTGGGATTTCTTCACTACACATAGCCCTGTGGTGCTCACTGGGCAGCACAGCACAGGTTTAATACTCCCAAGAGAGAAGAGTAGGTATGCCTCATTAGTCTGTCACCACAGTCAAGCAGATTCACAGATTTCTACGGCCAGAAGGGAGTGTTATGATCACGCCCTATTTCACATTTCTCTGTTTGCAGGTAAAGGAACATTTGAGCAAGTCTGAAACAAGACAGCATTAGAGGAAACAGATATCCTCATTCCTCATAAAGACAGTATTGAACAGAAATGTCAAGTTAGGACCTTGTTTTTCTGACATAACAAGAGATGATTATCAGGACTTTGGTCTCACTCTGTAACCGCCATATAGGTTTTAGCAATTTTTCTATCCTGAGGTAATAAGCTCTCTGTATATAACAGAAGTACTTCTCTATTTCAGGAACAGACTCCATGCTCCTGAAATCTATGAGGCCGCTAACAAAAGCGCCTACTTCTTCATTCCCATGGAATATTCAATGGATGATTACAGATAAACAGCATTTCAATAGTTTGTGGAGTGTTAACTTACTGAGTTTCTCCAGAATGCAAAGTCCTAGTAAACAGAGATACATGAAAGCTACTGGATGGCCACTAGACTCCATAGGAACCTTGATGTGTAAGACACTAATTTATAACACAGGCATCATTTGTGGGAAGACACCATATGAACAAGGAATCTGAGCAAACACAGACATGGCACATGGCTGGGGATGTGCACTGCCAATGCACAGAGAGCTGCTGGGTGAGCTGCAGCCCTTTTAACCCACTTTTCCTCCCTACCCTGCCCATAAATTCTTTTCTTCTCCACTGCAACAGATGCTATGAAACAGCTCTGCTTCAGCTAGCAGGGAAGCCACAGTTCCATAACATCACTCCTTCCCTCTTTCTTTGGGGCACAGTGGGATGCACAATTTCCAAAAATGACATCTTTACAAGAGACTCTGTAACATATTTACATATGTATAAATCTCCATATATGTGTATATATATATATCTCCAAAACAATTTTCCATACACTCAGAAATACTGCAGGTACATATATATTTTTATACACATTCACACAGCTGCACTGTCCAGATCACATTTAGAGCTTAAATATACTCCAAGACTGGCAGGAGAATTCAGTCCTTCACCAACACACTCTGTTATTTTATCAGCACTATGTTTAAATCATGTTTGAAGTCTGCTACTTGACATTACTGCACAGCAGAGGACCTGGGCCTGTCTTACTGCTGTAAGTGAAAGACAACTGCTTGTGCGTGCAAAGAAGGAGGCTGATTACAAGTATTTGGATGTATGCAAGCATGGCTAAATTCAGGGAAAGGCCTAGATCAATAAGCATCAGCTTGCAGTCTCTCTTGGTGAAGGCCAGAAATTGTTCTTACCTGTAGGAAAGCAAATCTAATGAACACTTGCAATATAATGATAAAACTTCAGTTCACTTAAATGGAAGTACCTGACTATAAAAAGTAATTTATTACATGCCATAAAAGAGAAAAGGCAATTATAGACAGAATGCAAGAAAATGACATCATATACAGGCTGAAAATTGCTATACTGTAACTAAGGCAAACCCTCATTTATGTATTTATCTAGGGAGGTTCCAATCTATGATGGCTACTTTGGAAAACCATCGTGCTCTGTGCACAGTAAAATAGAATTTACATGCCAGTGAATAGGAGAATAGAATGTTATCGGTAGAGATGCTTCAATTTTTTTCTTAGGAATAGTGTTCTTTTTCTAAATTAAAAACCTGATCTTGCAAACATTATCTAGCCTGCCCATGAGCAAATTTACTGATGTTTAAAAGATTTCTAATTGTACTTTCTCTCAAATAGTCCAAGAGCTAAGTGACAGGACTTTGATCTCAACATGAGGATTTACCAGATAATCTAAGTAAAACACCTTTTAATCTTTGTTTGTGTGGCTATCACATTTTTTTATTTGGACTCTATTATTCATGGAGGTCACTGAACATCACAAATGATATGATCTCTGATTCCTCTCTCTCTGGAACCATTTAACCTGCAGGCTGTGAAGTAGAAAACAGTGAATTACATTGTCCTTCTGACCTTTAGGTTAAGCCAAGTCTGCTCTGCAGCTTCATCAACGAAGCAGTCACAGTTATATCGCCCTCCTTTCAAAAGGCTGCTAAGCACTGGAGCTACGCAGTGGTATTAAAAGAACAAATCTGAACAAGTTATACTGGTCTCAAATGCATGTTCTTGCTGCACATAGCAAACCTCATCCAGTGCTCACTGAAGTCACTTGGGATCACATTCACCTCTTTTAACCTTAGACAGTTAAAGCAGAAAGATCTACACCTCAGGCAAATTTTTGTCTTTACAGTCAACAGAAGAAAATAGACCCTTTAGGGTGTGTCTCATCTGACCAGGTTTTGACTTCTGCATGAGGATGGAATAAATCACACTCCTGGAGCTCCTCCTTCTTTCCATTGATTATAAAGCAATCATAGCATAACTCAAATGGCTGCTTTATGGACATCTACAGTTAAAATAGCAGATCTGGAACCTCTGGGTCCCAAAGGGATTTGGTTTTGTTTTTTTTTTTTTTTCACTTCCTTCAAAGTAGCTCCATGGTGCAAGTGTGGATCAAGACATGAATTTTCAGTCTCTGCAGTTGTACCTGTGATGAGGAAAACTTTCGAATGGGGAAAAACTTTCACTTGGAGGAGGAAAGCAACTCCCACTTCCTTCCTTTCTGAGTGCCCCAGTGTGCATCTTTTGGGTTACACAGACCTCTGGAGTTAGAGAGCAAAGTGTGTGTTTATTTGAATTAATTAAAATCTATTAAATGTAAGCTCCAAGTTGCCATACACTAAGTCAGAAAACACAGTATTTTCATTTTACACAAGAGAAAAAACACGATGCTATCTCTTGCAAGTGCCACACACAAGCTCCTCAGCCAGGATCTGTCACAGCAGCTGGGGAAATCAGAAGTGATTGCAGAGTTGTGCCGTACCTCTGGGCAGAAAGTGACACTTTGGGGCTTTCAGTGATCCTCCACTGTACTATCTGGCAGATAAGGATTGATGGGCAACAAACAGGACGACCATGGCCAACACAGGGCAAAGAAGGGTATATATGTACCAGAAGTCACTCAACAGCAGAACAATTTAATGGGTTTGCTTCAAGGACTGTGAGTGTATAAAACACTCTTGTGCGAATTTGCAGAGAAGTGCCTGTTCTGTATAAACAGCTTTCACCACCCCTTCATTTTCTACTTGCAGCATTTTAGATGCAATTCTAAGTTGTCAGCAATATATCTAATGTAATTCAGAGACTGGGCACTGTGAGAGATGGGTAAAAGCCTTTCCTTCTTGTTCGAGCCCTGCTTCTGCTGAAGGTAACTGAAAAACAGTATTAAACAAATTGAGAACAGAGTTAATCCTCTCCTGTTTTGTTCTGTGAACTGCCAGAAGACACTAAACACAAATTTAACACTGTAACATGAGGCACCCTTTCTCATACTTAATATTAAAAAAGTTAATTTGGTTTTATACCAATGATTTGATTTCTTATTTTAATTACTGACATTTACTTATTATGAAACCTGAGAAGGAAAGATTCTAAGGCAGGAGTTATGCCTGAGTAAAATGTACAAGATTTGGCATAGTGTATAGCTTCTGTAAATGAAAAGTTGGCTTGTTTTTCACAGACGTATATAACATTCTGTGTGCAACAAAAATGACTTAAAAATAAAAGGAAATAAGCCAAGAAGGAGAAGAAAGAGCTTGAATTTCCAGTAGTGTACTTCCAAGCGTTTGCATAAATACTTAATGCTTCCAGCTCTGCACTCCCAAGAATCCATAAACAAGATAACTGGTTTCCTTATGAAAGAAAAACATGGGTCTAAAAGACTATGTAATGAGATGCAGCTTCCTTTGCAAAAATTGCTAAAATCCTAATTGCTAACATAGTACCTGCCCTAAAGGAAGGCACATATTTAAATGCATTAATTATAATTTGTTGTCTGTATTATCTTAGAAACAGACATTTTTTTCTCCTTCAGAAGATGCTAATCAGGTCCTGTGGCAGATTTGTTTGAGAGTACAAGTCCCAGGCTTTTATGCTTTAATTTAAAATAAGTTATGAGAAGCAATTTTAATTCTCTTTTCCCTTTTTTCTTTTTTTTTTACTACTGTATTTCCCTTTGTACTCCCAAAACCATTCCAGAGACAAAATTCCAATTTTTCTAAGTCCTGTTTGGAGTTTTAGGCACAGAATATTTTCTAAGGATTCTCTACCAAACTACAGCATCTAAGGACAAGCAGGAATAACATAGAATTCCCCTGAAGAGTAATGATCATTTTTTTCATTCAGTAACTTCCACAGCTTTCTGTTCTACATGAAGCTTGGCCTTGAGAAGATAAATGTACCCTGGATCACACAGAGAAGAGAGAGGAAGAGTGGGGTAGCTGGATGCTGGGATTGGCACTGAGGAACACATGGAGACAACTGGAAAAAAAGGCAGCCTTGGACTTGTAACTCCATGGCTGAAGGTTGGCAGTCCTGCTAACTGGAAGGGACATAAGGGGATTTGCAATAGAAAGGGAAGTTTGTCTCTGTCTTTCCTCCACTCTACATTGTTTTATTTCACTCCTTTTTCTTCTCTCTCAATGTGGCACAGTTCAGTTCATTATCTGGCTGAGTTCAGCACATGGGAGAACTCGATAATGAGGATTTTGCACCTCCCATTCTTACAGATCAGGTCAGTGTTTTTGCATGTTGACTTCCATCTCCTCTTGAACATGAGCCTGTCTCAAGTCTTCTTCACTCATGGTCCTGAAATAGGTATTTACTTTTATCAGCAGCACCTTGGGCTTCGCTCTGCCTAGAGTTAATTCAGGCAAGGATTCACAAGGCAGATCAAATGCACTGAACAGTTAAGTACACCAGCCATAATCTTTAATAAACAGATTTGCTGCTACCCAACTGCTCTTCTGCAGTCATTCTCACCCTGCATTTTGTACCTTTTTCTGCAGAGCAGCATGGCCAAAATTTGATTGAAGTCAACAGAGTCATTTCAGGTTCAGACCACCATGTCTGAGCTGACAGTAATCCAACTGATCTCTGCATTTAATATGGCCAGAGCTAAGATCACCTTGAGAAGCAGCATAAAGACAGGACTTTCCGTGGAAGCTCTCCACCAGCAGCGCCTGCTCCTCCTCCAGCCATAACAACACTTACCCAACACTTCTGATTCTGGGGTATACTTTCAATGCTGTTTAGTGGGGGCAAAACAAGAAGGACAAAAATAGTGGTTGAAAGGTTTCTCTGCTAATCACACTGAGCATGTGCAGCTGTGGGGAAGGATGGGAGATTGCTGGTAACTGTCAGTCAAATTCAAGGTGATGACTACTCAACAAAACCACCACAGAAATCCAGAATGTGACAGTGTGGTGTTTCAGGGTGGTTCTGCTGCTGTTGCTCTCAGCTTGTTTTTCTCAAATCCTGAACTGAGTTTTTTCTTCTAGAAATTAAAAAGAATTCCTGAGCTAATGTGATGTTGAGTCACAGCAAAACAATACGTTCTCTTTATTCCAGGGCACATCTTGTGTTCGGAATAAAACGATAACTAAAATAAAAATACTTTTATGCTATTCAGAAGGGGACTTTGTTAGGCAGCCACGAATTTTCCCTCATTATTTCAGGCTGTCATTGAGCCTGACTTTGGTAATAATAATATTTTTATTATTTTGCATTAATAGGAAACATGAGCCAACACTAGCCAGATATAGCTGAAATGAGTGATCGCAGCTCCCAGTACTGCACACATAGTTCACAGCAACAGGGACACCCTTGACTTGCTCAGCACAGAGCACACTGCTAGTGACTGCACAAAAAAACCCCTACCAGCCTACGACAAGGCTTGATAGGAGAGCACCCAGGGAATAACATAGGAGATCCATCCCAGAAACAAACGCAGAGGCTCTACAAAGCAAGCCACAGGGGAAAGGAGCAGGTTTAGGAATAGGGGGTGCCCAGGAGATGTCAGGGGTGCCAGCAGACTTTGAATGGCTTTGGTCAGTACTGTAATGATTTCCTCATTTCTCACTGAAGAATCATAGAATCACAGAACAGTTAGGGTTGGAAAGGACCTTAAGATCATCAAGTTCCAACCCCCTGACATGGGCAGGGACATCTCCCACTAAACCATGCCACCCAAGGCTCTGTCCAACTCGGGCTTGAACACTGCCAGCAATGGAACACTCACAACTTCCCTGGGCAACCCATTCCAGTGCCTCACCACCTGCACAGTAAAGAATTTTTTCCTCATATCCAATCTAAACTTCCCCTGTTTA
>JAOEHY010044763.1:0-10871 GCA_025447955.1 Psilopsiagon aurifrons
AGAAACCGGAGGGGGGGGGGGGAGAGGGTCACTGCTGCATGAGCCAGAAAGCCTCAAATGAGAGAGAAGATGCTGAGGGTGTCCTGGGTAATTCCTGAGGCAGAGTGCTGCCCGCAGCCCTGCCCTGCACCCCAGGGTGCTGTGGTCTGGTTCATGGGGTGCTGGGCTGTCCTTTCCAGTCCCTGGGGCTCTGAGAGCACTGCTCAGGCACAAATAAGCTTGTCTAGTTTGTTGTGGCACTGCCATAGCTCCTGATTCCAGCTGCAGGGAGAGGAAAACAGTTTTTTCATGACTCCACCAGGCAGTTGTGCAAATCACTGTTTGCGAGGCCTTTGGCTGCCATAGTGATGAGCTCCATAGCAACCCCGGCAGGAAATGAATAATTCTGGGCTCTGCTCGAAATGGAAGTTCAAAAGGGATGTGGTGGTTGGGGTGTTGTGAAGTAGCTGGTCAGCACAGCCCCCAGGTCCACCCCACGCTGCTGGGGCGGATGCCCTTGGTAATGGGGCCACCTCATGATGCAGCGTGTCATGGGGCTGTGTTAGGTCTGCAGGGCAAGCCTTTCATTCCAGCGTTCCCTAATTTCCACATAGAGAGGTTTAGTGAAGGCGTCTGCAGATCCTGCGCTGGCTGTACCTGCTGTGCTGGCAGAGCCCCTGTCCTGGGCTCTGTGTCCACCATGCCTGGAGCCCCCCCTAAAGATGCTGCATCCCTTGGTTTGTCTCAAATGTGGGTTTGCTTTCTTCCCTCCATTCCTAGCAGGGTTGGAAATGTTCCCAGAAATGAAAGCCAGCTCTTTTCTGAGCTTTGAAGTGTAGAGTAGGATTGAACAGAGGGGGGAAAAAAAATCTCTCCTATGGGGGATGGGTTTTTTTCCTAAAAACTATTGAGTCAGTGGCATTTGTATTATAAACAGGGAATCCTTGGAATCATTTCCATAGGAACCAGCCCTCCCATTCCAGGCAGCCTCCCCAGAGCAGTGCCCCAGCAGTGCTGGAAGGGGGGGGGGGGGGGTCTGAGGTCTGCTCATTCCAGGCAGAAGAGCAGGGCAGGGCAGGCTGCTTGCTATTGAATCAGTGATTCACAGCTCTGATTCACAACTCCATCCTATCGCTGTGGAAGGCAGCCAGACCTGGCCATCAGCTGTGTGCCTTCTGCCAAAGCAAGAAGTTATTTTTGGGTGTTTTGAGATTACAACACTTATTTTTTTTAATGTGCCTCTGAATTCTGGATTATTGCACTGCAAGTAATTGAGGCGCTTGAATTTCCTGCTGGGACAACTGAGCTCAACCATTTTTTGCAACTCTAAGGCATTTCTAAAATAGCTTTTCTGCATCACAGACAGCAGGCACACAGCTTTGGGGCTGTTTGTGCAAAAATTTGGGAGCATTGGGTGCAGCATGCTTGCAGAGAAGGACTGCATCAGGCTGAACATGAGTCACTGGTGCACCCTTCCTGGGATGGAGATTGACTGGGTGTCACTGGTAAATCGTAGCCAGCAGGTCAGGAGTAGAGATGATTGCCATCTGGTTAGGGAGCTCAGTGAGCTTGGATGTCCTGGTGCTACCTCCAAGGTCAATGTCCTGACCACAGGTTGAGCCTTTCCTTCTGTGCGTTCCTGTTGTCCTAGGGCACACACCTTTGACAGAAGGCAGGAAGAGCTTCTGTCTTATGCAGCCCATTGCCTGAAGGACAGATGGAAGCAAAGTCTTTCAGGAGGTAGAAAATGTGATGCTGACACTGCTGCGTCATGGAGGGAGTTGAACCTCGGTCTCTGCTTTCAAACCAGAGTTCAAACCACTGGAATATTTCAATTAAAAAGGAGAGATTTGGCACTTCCTTGTGATTTCCCTTTCCCCATTCCTGGATGCTATCGCCATGCTGGGGCAGCTCCCTGAACCAGGAGCAGCAGCTTAGAGGCACTGGGGTGTTTCTGGACGGCTTTCCTGTAGCCCTGAAAAGCCTGGAAACCTCAACTGCCCCAGTGGGGCAGGAGCTGCTGGAGTTAACTGGTACCTGAATGGGTTGTGGTTTGCAATGGGGTTTAGTGCAAAAAGGTTCCTAAGTCCTTTATTGGATCTAGCCTGGGGCTCTATTCCCAGCCCTGCTTCTGACAGTAACAGGTCACTGCAGCCCCAGGGCTCTCCCCACCTTGTCCTCACTGCCTGGGTTGCCTGTTTGCTGCTGACTGGCCCAACATGCAGTCAGGGCAGCAGTGCCCATGTCTGAGTAGTCTCAGCATGGCCATCATGAAAGCAGTGAAATCCATTTGTGAGGCAGGCAAACCTTGCTTCTGGCCTTCCTGAAACTGAACCACCACATGCATTGTGGAGGAGGGATATAAATAGTTTTGGGGCTGTTGCAGCAGACAGCAGGTATTTCAGAAGCGATGCTATTGGTAGGGTCATGCCAGGGCAGCCCTTGCTGCATTAGTGATTGATTTCATCCTCAATGGTTAAGCCAGTGTGAGAGCAGTGCCCTGCCTGGCTGGAGATGGATCAGGCAGGCAGTACAGAAAGGGAAGGGATAGATGGTCAGGTGGTCCTGGCACAGGTCCTTTGTGTCTCAGAACAAGTTGCTTAAGACAAGATTTTGCACAGAGTACATGGGAGCATCCATACATGTGTCTACACTCAGATCATGAGTTTCAAAGGGAGTCTGACTACAAGATCACTGTGGCAGATACATCCTTCAAGGATACGCCTGTGGGTCCATCCCACTTCCAAAAGGGCCATGTTGAACCTGTTTTGTGTGAGGGCTGCCACAGGCACAGCCAGCAAGGGCACTTGGATAGTGAGGTGCTTGGCATGGGAGTGAAGAGCCCATCTGCTGCCCACCATGTGGTGTTGAGTTGACATCAGCAGTGCCTGTACTGGCAGCGCAAGCATGAAGGTGCTGGCAGGAGGCCCCAGAGCTGGGGGAGATCTTGGCTGCTCGAGTGTGTCTGAGCAGGGCTTTGGGGTTGGAGCAGGGCTTTGGGGTCTGGCAGCTCCTGGGTATAAGGGCCAGGACCACAGCAGTGAAGGAGGAGGCCATGTCTGTGCCTTGCAGCCTGGTGGTTTGAACGCTTGCTCTGGGAAACAGACTCAGCTCTCCCCAAGGGAAAGGGCTTTCAACCTCCCCTGTCTCAGTTCTAGAGAGCTCCCAGCTGCAAGAGTAGGGCAGCCCTCATGCCAAGCAAGGCAGCACACAGCCAAGGGGCAGATCCTGGTATCTCAGTGGGTGGCAAGAGCTGTGGGTGGTCAGAGCACTCAGTGGTGAGAGGTGGTCACTGAGGGTCAGAGCAGAGGAAGGCACAGGAAGCTGATGAGATGTTCAGGTCTCTGCTGGAAGCGGGGAGGTTCCGGAGGAGCTCTGGGAGAGCAGCCCTGACCTCTCTGGAGGGGAAGTTCCGGCATCAGTGAGTGGTGGCTGAGCACAGCTGGCACCTGGCAAACATGAAAGTGGGGTTTGTTCAACTGTGCACAGGCTGCTGATTGTAGCCTCAGTCACAAAACCTCCTTGGCTAAAGTCTGACAGCACCCCCGGAGCTTTCCCAGGCACATCTGTGGTGCTTAGCCCTCCCATCAGCCAGTCCCAGAGAACCAAACTTCCCTTCTCTCCTCTTCCTGTTGCTCCAGCCTCCCCAGAACTGTTTGCTGCCAGCTTTGCAGAGCTGATGCCTACTCTTGGACTCCCTTCAGAGTAAGTTTTGCAGTGCCAGGCAGCTGGCTCTATGCTGATCCCAAAGCCCACCAGGCCACAGGGTTTTCTCATCTTCCATCCTGTGAATGGAGTTGTAGCCTGAATAGCTTGAGGGGTGTATCCACTCCCATGGCCTGGAAAAGGACCGGAGAACCTTGATCATACAAGGGTGAATGCATCTCTGGAACTTTAGGACTAGCATTTTTTTGGTGGTATTGCATTGTATCAGTGGGAAGGTGTTGGTGGGATTTTGAGGTGATATGGTGTTGGCTGTCTCTGAAGTCACCAGAACTTAGGTAGGTGTTGCTGGAAGCACCACTGAGCCCCCAAGTGCTTTCGGTATTGCTGGTTCTTCTTCAAAAGCCAGGAGGGGGATAGAGACCTCTGAGTTATTTAATAGGACAGTATTATTTACTAGAAGGATTTAAAGCCTGCAACTCCTCTCCGCCAGCAGACAAGCCTACATCGTTGGTTTCTGATGCGCTCTGACAAGCTCACTCCTGAATGAGCTGCAGTAACTTGTTGTTTCTTTTCTCTTCCCATAGCTCCCAGAATGGAGAGGAAGGTGGAGCCTGGCCGAACAACCAGTTTGACACGGAAATGCTCCAGGCCATGATCCTCGCTTCCGCAAATGGTTGGTCTCCATTGCATGTGGGAAAACCATGGCACATGCACTCATGTGGATGTCTCAGTGCATGCTGTTAGATAAGATGCTGATGGGATTGATGTATCTCTTAACTGGGGTGGCTTCAGAAGTCCTTCAACAGACGATGGTGGAGAAGCACTGTGTTGCCCTGTAGAGGCGAGGGTTCAGGAAGGATTCAGGCAGAGGAAATACTATCAGCATCAGGCATGCTGTAGAAAGGGCTGCCTCTTCCATGCAAAATATATTCTCTATGTACTGGACAGAACATTACCTGGCTTGTGATGCAGTTCTGTTACATGAAAGAGGCAGTCTTGAGATGATGTTTTATAAACTACTTGGTTCCAAAAGGTCGCAGTAAATGCAACCTTTGCTGTGTTGCGACTTGCTATAAGGTGAGGAGGTAGGAAGCCTGAAAGATTTGCTTGTGGCTAGAGACCAGGCCAGGAATACAGTAAATGCCTGACTCAGTATCCTCAACAAACCTTGCATCCAGAGATACTGATTTGCATCAGGGCTACTGGTGGTTCACTGCAGTTGTAGCCACAGGGATTTGGTTTGGAGTCATTTTGGGTTGGTTTGTTCTGCTTTACAGCTGTGCCATGTGGAAGTGGTGGGCAAAGAGGGGTATTCCCATGCACCCACGGTCACGAAATGCAATTAGCATCTGCACAGCACTACGGATGAAGAGGCTGGTTTTCATGCAGCCTTTATTTATAAATACCTCACAGTCCTTTCCCTCTTGATTTAAAAATAGAAGCAAGAGTGCAGCCATAAAACCTTGTGCAGGATGCTTAGGATGCTTCCTTTGAGCTGCTGGGAGAGAAAGAATCTGGGGGAGGGGGATGGCTTTGGCGCTGCTTTCTTGGAAAGCTGCTGCAGATGAACTTTGCTGTTGTGCAGACACCAGGCAGCCTGGAGACACAGCTGCTGTGGCCAGGGGAGGGAATGAAGGTCTTGGGCAAGAGACTTGTTTACACTCAAGGGAAAGAAACAACGTGAAGATGTGTCTCTGCTCTGAAAAACGACCATGGAAAAATACCCTTCGGGGCTGCATGTGGTGATCATCACCCAGCGCCGCCAGATCCGGTTTCCTTGCTCACAAATAAAGCTGTTTTTCTGACTGTTGCTCCAGCCAGAGCACCAGAGAGCTGAGCTGGTCCCTTCAAGGTTAAGCCCTGACTTACGTGGCCCTGAGCCCCATTGCAGCCTCTCTCCCCCAGGCCACAAGTCTCCACAGTCCTAACCTCTCCCACGGCTTCAGTTCACCCTGGGAGTTAATTTAAAGCAGATCCATCTGTCAGATCAGGGCTTCCCCTGCTGCAGTCCCACGAGAGGATGGCTCTGTGCACTCCATCCTTTCCTTGCCCATGCCTGGTCCCTTGCTGTGCTGGAGGGAGAGGAGAGAGGCAGGGATGGAAGGCTGGCTGGCTGCCTGGCTGGTTAGTTGGATGGATGGATGGATGGATGGATGGATGGATGGATGGATGGATGGATGGACGGACAGACGGGTGGGTGGATGGATGGATGGACGGACGGACGGACGGACGGGTGGATCCACCTGCAGCCACAGCACAAGCTTTTTCCACCAACACTGTGCTGTGATATCTTCCCTCATCTCTGTCCCCCTCTTTTCTGCTGTCACTCATAGTGGGAGCTTATAGTGTTGATTGTAGCAATCTTCGATTAGGGGCAGTGTTAATCCACATTAAGCTTTGTGCTGCCCATCTTTGGGTGATGTTTCCTGGCTATTTAAATGAACCTTATCTCTTACTTTCACCTGCTGAGCTCTGGGGCTGCAGGTGGGACATAGTGACAGAGGTGATGGCATGATGTGCTGAGTGTGAATTTCCATCCACACCATATCAAGCCCATTCTCAGGCTGCACTTTCCAGAGACCATCTGGGAGGCAGAAACTCCTTTGATGCTGCTCTGCTCCATGAGCTATGGATGCTCCCCAGAAGTGGCTGTGGATGCCCTGAGTGCATCCCTACCCTGTGCCAGGTGTTATCCTTTGTTTCAGCAAGAGGCCAAGCTCTGTGCAATCCAGTGGCTCTGGGATTAAATTATCTGTCCAATGGTTAAACCACATTCCCAAACTGGAATGCCTGGGGAGCTGGTTTTCCCCCAGGGCTGTGATTGCTGTAGGGATTCTGTCTCCCTTCCTGGGCTTCCTTTCTCTGATTCTTCAAAGATTTTTGATGCTCTGAGAGCTGGAGCAGTTCTGCTCTGGAGCCAGGCTGAGGGAGCTGGGCTGGTTCAGCCTGGAGAAGGCTCCTTAAGGAGAGACCTTAGAGCAGCTCCAGTGCCTAAAGGGACTACAGGAAACCTGGAGAGGGGCTTTGGACAAGGGCCTGTAGGGACAGAACAAGGGGAATGGCTTTAACCTGCCAGAGAGGAGACTGAGATGAGTTCTTAGGCAGAAGTTCTTCCCTATGAGGGTGCTGAGGCGCTGGCACAGGGTGCTCAGAGAAGCTGTGGCCGCCCGGTCCCTGGCAGTGTTCAAGGCCAGGTTGGACACGGGGGCTTGGAGCAAGCTGCTCTGATGGAAGGTGACCCTGCCTGTGTTGGGGGTTGGAACTGGATGAGCTGTAAGCTCCCTTCCAACCCAAATCAGGCTGGGATTCTATGATTCTGTGATCTCCTTCCCTTGCAGCTGCAAACAACATAAAAATTTGTGTTCTGAGCCATATGAAGGGGCAGAGGCAGCTGCTAAGACAGGCCAAGGAGCACAGATGCTCCAGGACACCAGACACTAAAGGACAGACGTCCTGTCCTTAAAATACTCCAGCTTCCAGGGAAAATTTAAAGGGGTGCCATGAGATGATGGGAGAGCAGACAGAAAGGCAGCTGGAGGAGGTCCTTCTCCCTAGCTCTGCTGCCTGCAGGCAGGGGCAGACACTCTATATTGGGTTCTCCTGAAAGCTCCCCAGCAGCTGCAGCAACACATGCTCTGGGGCTGCCTCCAGCCTCTCCTCCCCTCTGCCCATGAGGCCGATGGAGCCACTAGCTGGTTATTTTTGTGAAGATCAAATCCTTGTTTTCCTTCTCAGGACCATTTGGCTGGCTGCTGGTAAAGGCTGAGTGTAACCTTTCCCATAACAAGAGCTGAAGGGCCCTGCTTGGCAAGAGCAGCTCAGTGCCCATTTATAAACCTCTATTGTCCCTGTTCTCTCTTCTTTTGAGCCTTAATGTCAATGTTACCTAGAAACAGCCCTTTGCTCTTCCCCGGGACCCACTGGAAGGATGGGAACTTCACGGGTGGCTTTTTCTCCCCTGTGAAAAACTGCTGTGACTGCAAACTAGTTAATGGGGACCACTTGTTCTGGATGGTGCTGGCAGCCCCCCAGAACCAACACTGCTCAGAGCCCTGGTGTATCTGGGATGGCCCAGCGCAGCAGAGAAAGTTTCCAAACCCACCAAGCCCTCAACTACAGCTACAAGAGCCTTGAAAACATTATCTCCTCTGCTGCCAGAGGCCGTAGTCCACCTGCAAGTCAGTCCCTGGCTGCAGCCTGGTCTGACCCCACATTTCCAGCCATCCTGTTCCCAGTTTTACACCCTGATGAGTGTGGGGCTGTGCTGGTTATTAATGAAATAAGCTGCTGATGAGACAAACGTGTATGAACAATAAATATCACCAACTGTATATGCCTATCTCCTGCAGCCCCAGGTCCTCTAAGCCCTGCCAGGTCTGGGACCCACGTAATGGGGACAGTAGAAAAATTCTCCTTCCAGTGGCTGCTTCCACAGTGAGAAGTAAAAGGCATTTCCCCGCACTGGCTCACTGTGTTTATACACTGCCCTGTGCATCCCCTGGCCTCAGTGCACAACATCCCGCCTGATTGTGGACTCGCTGTGTGTTTTCCTCCTCCTCTGGCTCCAGCACAGCAGCTGTAACTTTTCAAGCTGCAGTTGCTTCATACTTCTGACCCCTGTCAGGGGATGTGTACATGGCAGTATTGCAGGGGATGGGGGATGTGGCTCAGCTTTTTGTCTAGCTTTCTGGCTGGCTTAGCCACCTCCATCTGCTTAGGGGAAAGCAAAGGCAACAAAGAGGCAAGCATGGATCTCATCTGGAGAGAGGAGAAACATGTGAGGACTAGCCCACAATCTCTGCTTGTTGTTTTTCTTTATTCCTGTGGTCTCTCCATCTTCAAAAGGAGCGAGCAGCAGCCCTGGACTCTGCCTTGGGTCCTTTATGTGCTCTTACTGCATCTCTCCAGCCTTCCAGGAGAGTGTGTCTACAGCCACGAAGCAGTTAAAAGGCTGAGATAGGATCCACAGTATCCAGGGCAGAGAACTGGGTTTAGCAAATCGTTTCTGAGCAGGGTTGGGCAAGGATCCCTCCCTGAGCCATGCACAGGCAGTTGCACTGAAGCTCATCACGCAGCAGCCCATGGCAACAAGCATCACTTGTGCCTTGCCATCCCCCCATGTTCATTTATCCCCCTGCTTCCATGCATCCCCATCTCCATCTGGTTGCTACCTTACAGCTGTGCCCCAGCAACCCAGGGGGAATCTGAGCCCTTCCCCGTCCCTATGCTTGCTCCCTCTATGCTGGGGCTTTGCAGAGCAACAGGAACGAGTTTGCCTTCCCCTCCCCCTGCTCCCCGATCTGGACGATCAGACGCACTTCAGCATTGATTTCCTTTGTGCTCAGCTTCCTAGAGCCATTTTGCAGTACTGCAGGGGAGGAGTTTTCTTTCTCATCTCCTCTCTGCTCCCTGAATAAACCTGGCTGGAGAAGTACTGGGGGCAGGGTTTTAAATGCAATGGAAAAACAAAATAGTATTGGATTTGTCTTAATGCGTTGCTAATGGTTGTGGCTGTACAATATGTTTGTAATGAGGATGCTTTTGTGTGTGTGGGGGGGATGTTTTTCTGTGGAGGGGGCCAAAGATGGCAGCAGCAGGCAGGCACGGACAGACAGGCACCCCCATCACTGCCAAAGGCAGAGGAGAGGTTGGCTGGAGGCCCCAAATCCCAAGCCTTTAGCAACAATGTGAGACGAAAACAATGAATTTTGGTGTCGGCTGTGCCATGCTGTCCATCACGCACATTGCAGCTATCCCACAGAGCAATAGCACTGAAGGGTAACGAAGGGTTGGGGTGACGTTTGGTGGCACCAAGGTCTGGGTTTGACACCCAATGAGAGCCTTTCACGGCTGCTGATGCTTGTCCGACAGTAACAACCTGCCCTTCTCTTTCCCCCCACCCTCTATTGTCCCCCACAGAAGCTGCTGATGGCAACTCAACACTGGGCGGTGGCACGGGCACCATGGGGCTGAGCGCCCGCTATGGCCCCCAGTTCACCCTGCAGCACGTCCCCGATTACCGGCAGAACGTCTACATCCCAGGCAGTACCGCCACCCTCACCAATGCCGCCGGCAAGCGCGATTCCAAGAACGCTGGTGCCTCGG
This sequence comes from Psilopsiagon aurifrons, assembly GCA_025447955.1. Lineage (NCBI taxonomy): Eukaryota > Metazoa > Chordata > Aves > Psittaciformes > Psittacidae > Psilopsiagon > Psilopsiagon aurifrons. Next base: position 9,751 of record JAOEHY010044763.1, read on the forward strand.
GGGGCAACAAGAAGAAGTCTGGAAAGAAGGAGAAGAAGTAGAGAAGAAAAAGGAGACCTTAGAGCCACAGGGCAGCTGGCTCCAGCACTCCCTCAACCCACAGCTCAGGCCAGAGGACGAATGACAATTTGTTGTGATGCTAAAAGTAGGAAACGCTGTGAATGTATCTCCTCATCATCATCAGAGCTAGGAGCAGGGGCTCGCTGCTGTTAGCTCTCATGATGAAAACCAATTCGGAAGCTAAGCCGAACGCAAACAAGTGCCCTGTGAATACTTGCTAATGTTTTATACAATCCCTTGGGTGTTAGAATATGCAAGGGCAGAAGGTCTTCTGCCACATCTTTGGATCCGATTTGCTCCCAATAGGCCTAGAAAGGCACAAGGCTTGTGCTTGGCTTTGCCCAGTGTAAATAATTTTAGCAGGGATCTTTTAATTTATAGAACTTCGATCATTTTTTCTTTGGAAAGGAAGTTCCTAGCTTAGAGACCATGCTCCAGATCTTTGCTCTTAAACTTTCCATTAGTAAAATTCACCCCTGGTTAATGATAGCGATGGATTTGTTGCTGAGAAGTTGGTAGGGAGTGCTTCAGTTCCTACTTCCCTGTTACCTGGAAAACCAGTAAGTGTTTATATTGCATGAGTCAAAAGGAATATGGCAAAGCTGCATCCTAAACATTTATTTTCTTGTTTTAAAGTGCAACCACTGATGGCCTGAAATATGAGATTAAAAACCCCCTCCTGCCGTCAGAGGTAGGGAATTCAATGAGGAGCATGTCAAGGTGTGCGGCAGCTGCCCCAGCGGTTCTAGGGGTCTCTGAAGAGCAGACACATCTCATCCCTTCTTTGCAGTAAATATTTATATGTACAGTCAATGTTCTTCTGGAATTAAAGCTAAGACAGTCTCACTCCCCTGTGGCCAGGTGGCCATCTGGCCAAATCCCCATCAAGGGGACCAGGGGATGATGCTTCACGCTTCTGCACACCGTTTCTGCATGCACATCCTTCATCTCACACCTGCACTAGTGCAGTTAGCTCCATGGACCCAGAGAAGTCCTCGCATGCCCATGCAGCGTGGTGTGAACAGTCCCTCTGTGCTGGGGCTGCTTTAGGAGGGGTGGGG
>JAOEHY010044765.1:0-17360 GCA_025447955.1 Psilopsiagon aurifrons
AGAAAAGAAAAGAAAAGAAAAGAAAAGAAAAGAAAAGAAAAGAAAAGAAAAGAAAAGAAAAGAAAAGAAAAGAAAAACGAAGACTAGAAGTGTGACAGAATAAAAGAAGTGTTGAAGAGCCTAGAGGATTCCTGTCTGTGAGGGTACATTTAAAAGAGCTTTTGAAGTGTATTTGAAGCACAAGGTTTTTGGGTAGAAGGAATAAAACTATATCTTATAATGTAGAAAAGACAAAGCTTCACAGTAGCACTGTAGAAAAGGTTAGAAAATATTTTGCAGTGTGACGGAGAGAAAAAGCTTAACCTGTTCCTTTTATCAAAAAAGATGATTTGATCTGTTGATCTTTCAACTGAGAAAGATCGGTTGAGATGCTGTTCTGCACAACATTCATAAGGTTGCTACTGAACTCAGGGCAGGACTCATCAGGAGAAATTCTGCCCTGTGTTGAAGCAGGGTTAGGATTATTGATCTAGTGGTTCCATCGATTTTAAACCTTCTGGGCAGTTTGCAGTCCACTGTGACCAAAACTGCTTTATAAACTGAAAATGGGAGTTAGTCACACCTTGAGGGCAGCCTATAAACTCTGAGGCTGTACTTGAAGGAAGATAAATGATGACCTGAAGAAGTCAGATTACAATATAAAGGGGTTTAAAGTAACTGCTTGCACTTCCAATGACCAGACCAAGGGAACACATGCAAAGAGTTATGCTGACCCAGCAGAGGAGGATATTTTAAAACCCATCAATATCTTCAGTAGCAGGAGTCTGACAGTTTTGAGAATCCCAGAGTAATAACTCACCAGCTGGATCATCCTTCCCTTCTTCATCCCTTAGCATCAACTGGTTTCTCTGTCTCCCTTTTTTCCTCCAGACCAGTTTTATCTGACATAATATTCACACTTCCATCACAAACACTTTTTCTTTTTTCCATCAGAAAGTGTTGGGGTTTGTACCAAATATTCCCTTTTCTTTCCTTACAGGATGTAGAGAAGTCTGTTACTGTCTGCTTGCATTAATTTGTGATCAGTGTGAGCTCAGGCAGTAAACAGTAAGTGTAAAAACACAAGGATAGGTGATGTTGCAGCCAGTTTTTTCAAGAGCTGTCTCATTCTAAGTGATTTTGTGTTTCAGTTTTCTGCATGAGATGTTTTAATATCTTAGGCTGAAGTAGAAGGCTAGGAAAGTCTGTGGCTTAGTCTGCCCACGGACAATGTATCTCCAAGGAAGTAGAGTCAATGGAAGGGAGAAACTCTTCCTTCTGAGAAGAACCACTAGGCAGGAGAACATATGTGGGCTTTTTTGGCTGTTTGATTCCAGAACAAAGCACTGCAGAATTATAAATTCTTAACCTTCTGCAAAAGACAGTTGTCCCTGCAACATTTCTTAGTGAAGTAAAGCTAGTTTTCATGTATTTTCTTTTGCTGCACACTGTACCTAATTTCTTAATTCTGCTTTTTTTACCTCTACCCCAAATTTAACACTGGCACCAAAAATGTGATTATTGTTCTTCTAATCATCAAAAAACACTTCGTCCTTGTTTAGGTTGAACACTAATGTGAACCCTGAGCACCATCAACAGTGGAATGTGTTCAGGCGTTACCAATTTTCATAGCTATCTATCAGCTAATCAAAGTGCATTTACATTGAGCTAGCACCACATGTAAGTGAACATGATTGTAGAATCATATCATAGAATCCTAGAATGGTTTGAGCTGGAAGGGACCTTAAAGATCATCCAGCTCCAACCCTCCTGCCATGGGCAGGGACAATTTCCACAAGACAAGGTTGCCCAAAGCCCTGTCCAACGTGGCCTTGAGCACTGCCAGGGATGGGACATAGAATCACAGAATCATAGAACAGTCAGGGTTGGAAAGGATCTTAAGATCATCCAGTTCCAAGCTCCCTGCCCCAGGCAGGGACACCTCCCACTAAACCATGCCACCCAAGGCTCTGTCCAACCCAGCCTTGAACACTGCCAGTGATGGAGCATTCACAACTTCATGCAGCAACCCATTCCAGTGCTTCACCACCCTCACAGTAAAGAACTTCTTCCTTATATCCTTATATACTTAAGTTTGAACCCCTTGCCCCTGTCCTCTCACTACAGTCCCTAATGAAGAGTCCCTCCCCCACAGCCCTATAGCCCCCCTTTCAGACACTGGAAGGCTTCTATGAGGTCTCCACGCAGCCTTCTCTTCTCCAGGCTGAACAGCCCCAACTTTCTCAGCCTGTCTTCATATGGGAGCTGCTCCAGTCCCCTGATCATCCTCGTGGCCCTCCTCTGCACTTGTTCCAACAGTTCCATGTCCTTTTTATGTTGAGGACACCAAAACTGCACACAATACTCCAAGTGAGGTCTCATGAGATCTCAAAGGCTGATGGTAATCTCTCATGAAGTGCTAACTTTATGTCTTGTGATCTTGTGGACGTGCCTCTGCAGCTCCATGGATTTTGTTCCTTTCTCACTGAAAAGAATCTTACTGCATCAAATACTCCCTGTTCATACGTTAAAACGAAATCTTTTTTTTTCTTTCCTATCTTTGAATGCATCAGATAGAAAAAAATCCCAAGAGATTTCAGGATGGGAAAGATGAGTCCAAGATGGTCAGAGATTTCCAGAGCTACAATACTCCTACAAACATCTGTCCTGCTTTAAAAAAGCACACTATTTAACATTGCTGTCAGAACATAAAAAATGAAAGTTGCTGCAAATCAGCTTAAAATCACAGGAATCCTCCCAGGGAGTGAGGAGGCTGGAGCTAGGAAAACATCCCTGTATTTGTCTTACCAGTGAGGGAGGCTGTGGTATGGTTAGGAGCCATATTCATAGCAGCTAGCAGAGACAGAGGAGTATTTTCCTTCCTAAACTCCCGAAATAACTCTTTGGTGGCATTAAGCAACTGGACAAAGTGAATCCTCTGGCCAGCAGGATTGCTGAGCATTTTGGGTTTATTTCTCATGTAGCCTGACCTTCCGCCAAGCTTTATCCTTTATAATGGCTAAGGCACAGCTATGACCACATCCACATCCATAGAACCACAACTGCCATCCAGGACTGAACTTAAGATCTTAAAACAGGAGATTAAGATTAAGTTCTGCAAACAGGACCTCCTGGCGTTTCAGCTATGGAGCAACTGAAGGCAAAGGTATGTTGAGAAGGTAGACTTAAGCACTTTGTAAGTGTGATCTGCACCACAGCCTGTGAATTTTTAGAAGTGACGCCTTGCACCCACACATGTTGCAATCCAGAACAGGCTGAATTCATGCCAATTTGGAGTATTTGAAGAACTGTTCATCTTCATCTTCATTCTTTGGTATAGAATAACCTGAGAACTGATTCAATAAACATATTCATGCGGAGGTCCAACAGCAGCTGCTGGTGTTTAAGCACTCATGTGAAATCAAGGAAATGTTTTGTTGAAGTAGTTTTTCTTTCAAACAAGATGGGCATGCAAATCTTAACAAAGTTAAGCAAGGCAAACTCTTTAGACTGCAGTTGAAGTCGTAGAGCTCCAGGGACTTTTTCTACTAAACTTTTGAGGATGAATACGTATGACAAAGTTGGCAAACCCACAGGACCAACTATCTTCTTGGTTTTTACAACATTATGAGCACAAGCAAGAACTAATGCATGCTGACTTTTTACACAGCTTCCTTCCCTCACTCTCATAACCTCTGCTCCCACTGTCCACCGGAAACAAGAATAAACTCGACAATGGCTCTTAGTTTAAGCTAGGCATGTTTACAATTTCAGATTCAGCAGGATACAGCTTGTCCTCAGGTTAACCTTAAATGAGTCTCCCACCATAGTAACAGTTTTTTAAGAGCTCAAAAAAGAAGCAAACTCGATGAACTTCTAATAGTTTGTATTCTCCTGATGACATTGAGTGGAAAGAGAAATCAGTTCAATGTCTACCATATGAAACTATTATATGACATGCAGGTAGAAAATACAGATAGAAGATACCAAGTGATGCAGAAAAAAACATCTCTCCCTCAGTATTGGTTTCTTCTCCATTCTTTGGAGATCTTTTGTTTATTGAAAAAGCTCAGAAATCTTCGTAATCAAGAAGGGACTCATTGTTAAGCTTTATGTAGCCTAAATGCCTCCATGCGCTTTGTACTGTTCATCATATCAAGTGCAATAAACATGATCTGCTTGAAAACAGACTGGTTTTTGTTTTGACATGTGAATAAATGGATTAGCATTCATTCTTCAGGAAGATGGGGAAAAGGGGGAAAGGGACATGCAAGCAAGCTGTAACTAGAAAGACCCTTGATGTGTCTGCAAAGTGATTCCACTGGCACAAATCCTGTGTTTCGAAGTGCAAGCGCCAAACTGCGACTACCAGGTTGAACCAGGCAAAACATGTTTGTTCTTCTATTCGACTGTTTGTTACAAGTCTGCAAACTGAAATTAGGAAAATCCAGTCAAGGCTAGTGACTGGGTTCAGTATCCTTTCTCTGATAAGGGGCAGTGAGGAAAGCACAGAAGAGACAAGGCAAGGATAGATTTGCATTTCCCATGGTTGTATCCTACTTGTTTGGGGAGGTCAGGAGTTTAGGACTGCCTAAGACACTAAATTTATGTTCCAGAAATTTCTCTAATCCCTTTTTAATCCCACCTATGAAGTAGCTTTCCCTAACATTGTGTCATTCAGTTAGACATCTGGGTCCTGCAGACTTCCTCCTGTCTTTTCTGGGGATATCTCCCCACTGACCCCATTGGCTGCATTTTGCCTTCAACCTTTGACGCAGCTTGCAGAGATCTTACCCTTTGGCCCTGGATCTTGTCCTCCATCTATTTTTATAAACAGAAAGTCACTTATCTCCATTATTCTCAGATTGCAGTCTGACAAATAATTGAATTCTGCGCTGCTCCTTAAAGGAATAGTCCTCTCCCCATTTTTAGTGCCACCAGTATGACAGTAGGGTCAGCCAGATCAGAGAATTGCTCTGGCTGAAAACTAACCAACTAACTCAGTCTATCTTACTACACAGAACTGCAAGAACTCATAGAGGTACAAGACAAAAGAATGAGAGTACTTTGTTAAGAAAAAGAGAGAGGGCAAGATCATGCTTTTCTTCAATAAGAACATCTTTGCATTGTGAGACTGCATGCTGAAACCATTTCCCTGCCTCCAGTACCTCTTTTCCATCATGACTCTTTTAGTAAGTCTGAAAGGACATGGACTTCCAAGCCTTTCCAACCCGGAAGCCACAAAGCCACCAGCTGTTTGCAGCCGAAGGTCAGTGTTCTCTAAACAGCATAGTTTTAGTCAGCAACCAGAAAACAACCTTGTATCAAAAATTACTGAGGGAAGCTACCACTGCATGTGGGGCCCTAGCAGTCTGACATGCTGCTCTATCCCCCAGAAACGTCCCATCACTCATTTTTATTTCAGTGCTAAAGAATGTGGTTAGTCTGTGCTTTTACAGCTCAGATAGCCTGTTCCAGTTGCAATCCAAGCCTGCCACAGCTGTCAGTCACTGCTGAAATCAGGGTGGCGTCCACTGGTTAGCCAAAGTTGTGCTTTCTCTCTTTTGTATGGAAGGGCACCTTGCCACCATTTTTATTTCTATTTCAGACAATGAGTTCTTTCTGAGCACCTCAGCAGGAATCATCAGAAGTCACTGCCCTGCACAAAAGAACGTGGCCAGTCATTTTTTCAAGGAACCACAGAAGCGCAGATACCACCAGTGAGCCGCCTCTGGGTGGAGAAGTGGTTCTCAGCTCCTGCAGAGCTCTGCGCTCTCTGGCTTCTCTATGGTAGTAAGTTAAATATGCACAGACCGTGCTCAGAGGCCAACTGGCAGTAAGGTCTCTGTGTGAATATTCTTAAGCTCCATTATTCCCCAAAAAAGGGATTTCTGCTTCCAAACTGCCTTTTGTAAGCAGTTCCTGGCCTGCGCAAAACTAGGAGAATAGCACAGGCTAAGAGCTGTTCCCAATGTACATTTGTATGTTTGTATACAAGCAAACCACCCCAATGGGAGAGGAGAGAACCTAGCTGTAGGACTTCTGTTGTGATGTTGCAGTTGCCTTCAGGGCTCTTGGGACATTTTATATACCAGTTAATACTGACTCAGAACCAGAAGTATTTCAGCTTTTCTGAGAGGGAGGAGGGACTGACAGTCTGGAATTATTTACATTTCAGCCCATGTTGCTGAAGAAAGTACAGAAGGTGTTTCTTGTACTCCAGGAGTACAGAAAATAAAACTGATGTGCCAAAGGACAACAGTTTCCTCTCTTCCATGCTGCATGTTTATCTCATATTGTTTTAAGGGACTGTCACGTACACCATCTGGAATAGTTCAACAGCATGCACCATCATGTATCATGATCATGTATCACAAACAAGCTAGAAAGCTATTCTTTCATCCAGTTATAGCTGTATAAAAGTTCAAGGTCTACCCTACCTTGTTGAATGTTATTTTTCTAAAACAGTGGAAAAAGAAGCCAGTAATTCCATACATTTTGTCCCACCTGCCTTGGCTCTGACTCTGAAAATAGCATAAACTTTCTTCCAGAGGTTCATGCTATACTCCCTGTTCTAGCAGGAGAGTTTAGATGTTTCATTTAGATTAAACAATTAAGGGAGGATTAATCTCTCCTAAGGTCAAAAGTCTAAAAGGCAGTTTTTCCAGTCTTAAGAGAGTCATCAAAGATAGGTCAAGTTAACTGTCTTCTGAAGATGCCTTTTTCCCTTTTTTAATCATGAAGGAAGCCAAGGTGATGAACTTGGAATTAAATACCTAATGCCTGTAAATCTACCTTAACAAAATAGACCTCTTTGTGCATATGCACAGTAGCTGGCGTTAGGAATCATACTAGAGTCCTGGTTTTTCCCTAGAACTTCAACAAATTATTGACATACTTCCAAGTACCAGGAGCTGAGCACTTTATAGCTCTTGTCTTGGGGTTTTGACTGTCTTTGAGCCACGTTTTCTCAAGTTTGGTGCAGCAGGACTGTGCAACCCCAACACAGTTCTGATGGACAATTAACATCAAGATGTGAGACAGTGCTTAAGAAATGACCACATGTGATAGGAAAAGTAAAAACACAGACAGAAGAGTAAATTGGACCATAGCATCTTGCTTAATCTTGAGATTAAATAAGACAAGATGAATCTCAGTTGATATGTCCTATAAACAAAGCAATCCAGTTAAACAATTTCATACCTTCTGTAGCTTTCCCAGGCTAGGTGGGTGATAGACCCCCCACCAAGAAATGGGACAAACAAACCTTGCAGAATATATTTTTTTCCTGCTATCTAAGACCTTTGCATTGGCCCATATCTGTCAGGAATATTTGCTGGGTGAATGAAGGCACCTATGTTCATACAGTAAGAAATAGCTTTTAGCTCTGGGCAGTCGTGGAGGTTATCTTTTCGTGGGATCTCTTTCAACCTGCATTCCTACTAAAGGAAACTTTTCTTTCTCCCTCTGACATGGTATTGTGTCTCTAACTTTGCAATCCCATGGACCAGTCAGGATTGATTGGTGGAGCACAGCCCAAGGAAAACAGCAGGAGATATTCTGCAGAGTTGCTCCAAAATCAGAGGCAAAAGGAATCACATTGTGGTTGCAAGAGACATGGCAGCTGTAATAAAGCAGAGACATGTGCTCTGTCTCTCAGCTACATCTATTTTCCTTGCTCTTGATAAGATTTCAGATATTATTTTTTAACATAGACATGTAATTTATACCAGTAGCTGCTCTTGAGCCATTCACTTTTCCTATAGTTTTCATAGTCCATACACAGAAACAGACTTCTCAAAGACACAGGAGAAATATGAAAAATGGATCAAATTCCTGAACATCCTACAAATTCCTCTTCCTAATCCTGCAAATTCCTATTTCTCCCCACAGACTATAAAAAAGCCTTAGTCATTAGTCATTAGCTCAGATAGAGTAATCTTATAGATGTCTGAAGTTGGATTAAACTAGTCCCACTGTGTAGACACCCCTTAGCACCAGTGCAGAAAGAAAGGTCTCTACCAAACAATTCATCTGAGTTGACTTAAAAAACCTATCTTAGGATGGTTGACCTAAAAACCTATCTTAGGATTCAAAGGATGAATACCTTTGAGAAGCACCTTCTCCATGCGCTGACTTTTAAGAATGTTTCTGTAGCTATATCTGGATAAACAACTACTTGGACAGTTCTAGTTATGAAGCTCCTGCCCTACGTACTTTCCCAGTCCTACCAGTGTCACACTCAAGAAACGTTAACAGATACAAAAATAGCTACATAAAAAAGCTCCTGGGATGGCCATGGGCAGGGATGGACGGTTTTGTCAGGGGTGATTAATGCTATGAATATATTACATTTGAGTGCATACTAAAGAATGTCCTGTTCTTTCCATCCCAAGGGGCATGGTTTAAATCTTAGAAAACAGTGTCCCAGCCAGAAAAATGGTTAGTCACCCCAGAGCAAACCAGCTCACAAACTGTGTGCACAACCAGTAGACAAGGACACAAGCAAAACAATCAGTGTGCCAACATATTATGCTTAGTCCAGCAAAGTGAACATTGAGTGGGAATATAAATACATAGGAGAACTCCTACCAGGAAAAGAGTTATTCATTTATTCTGAAAGTCATTACTGGCACAGGAAAAGAGGTTAAAGATTGACCCAGCATAAACTTAGGCTAGAAGGCAGAAGGCAATTTTGAGTGACTGGAGCAGTTTGGTTCCACTCTAGGTGATACTGGGTCACCATGTGACCAATTAATAACGTCCTACATCTTAAACAGGGTCTTGAGAGCATTTGGCTGACACATGGGAGAGAGACAGATGTTATTTTGTTTGGATAGAACTTCTGGAGATCTATAAATCAAAAATAATATCCATATTATTTGGATATGTTTAAACAAACCTTGTGTTTAGTCGTAAGACAAACTAGATTTTGGTCAATCTCTGCCAGCTGCATTGCATCTTATTTTACCAACAGGATTCAAGAACAGCACATATTTATGTGTCTTTAAGTACATTCTTGCTCCTCGCACTGGAAGATACAGAGGAGTTTACCCTCCAGCTCAGCAGACCCAGATGTAAAACTCTGGCTGGAACCCTTTGTGTCCTTGACCAAGTTCCCTTTGTCTTTTACCCTTATCTACCTGAACAGACATGGGCAGAAGAAAGGCATAGGTCAAATTTTCTGAAGGGTTTAAAGCTTTCAAACTGACATTGAAATAACAAGACTACCCTCTCAGTTCTAGGGGTCTTAGACATATAACTGTCTTGTAGGATCTGTCTTCTCCCTGTGTCCATTTTGGCCATTTTTCTGATAGGTTTGAAAGCGGGAGCACACAAATCTGTGTACCAGCCCACATGTTACCTGCCAATCAGCCTATAACAGAGGACTCTCATGAAAGCCAGTTTGTGCTATTAACACTGCCTCAGGTGCATCCTATTCCTACCCTTTTGTTATGAATTTCAAATATTCCTGGCATGCAAAAGTCTTGATAGCAGCCTGCTCAGAGTTCCCTGTTGATTCTTCCAGCTCTTCTTTACTCTAGCTCGTGTTTGTATTGTCCAGGACAATATGCCCAAAAGGGAAGACAAGCCGGATGCTTTAAAAGATGCTGTTGTGTATGCTGCAAGAGAACCTGGGATTCATCTAAATGGTGGGCTTGAGGTGCAAGAAGATCTGATATGGCTGAATGCTAGAGATAGAGCACCTTGTATCAGTGCAGCTCCAGGTCAAAGACAAAATAAGAATGCAAACATCCATTTTATCCAAATCATTAGCTGAGATTCAGTACATCGCACCTCAGACAGCACTGCTGGAATTCAGCTCCAGATTCATGCATCACATTCAAGGCTGGCTCTTACAGCCTTATACTGTCAGTGGTGGGAAACCAGCCCTTCTAGGTGTGATTTATCTGACCTATGTCAGATGTCTACTTTATGGAGACATAAGAAATGATAGCAAACAACCCCAATATCTCAAGTTAAAACCCCCACCCGAATATGTAAAGGGATGGAGTCATGCTTAAATAACTGAGCAGAGAAAAGGGGCAAACTTGTTACTGGGAATGTTCTGCTTGAAAGATTTTTTTTTCTCATTACCACATTTTAAAGTTATTACATTTTAAAATGTAATAATGAGTAATGAGAAACTGGAGGAAGGGCAAAACTGTTGGTAGCTTTATGCATTATGAAACCACCACCCACAGGAAATATGAATTATATTTCATACTTATTCTGAGAATGGACCATTTTGTGACCCTGTGGCTGGTTCTTATTCTTCTAGATGAATTCCTGTCTAGGTTTTCAATTTACTGGGTACCCATTAAAGTAGCATTTATAGTTCAGTTAAGAAAAAAAAGTACCTCTATTAATTTTTAAACACTTTCTACCACCCCCAATCCCTTCCAATGGATTTAATTAAAAAAAAAAAATTAAAAATAATTAAAAAAAAAAAGAAATAAAAAGCTGCTTTACTGCAAGGAGAGTTAAACTTTAGCTCAAAAGAAAACTGAACCACAGTTCATCTGTGAAAAGACAAACATAAGATAAAATGCTGTAGCAATTAGTATGCCAGATTCTTTTTTAAGGTGTCTGGAGTTGCCCATGCTTCTCTAGGTCACATTATGCCAAGAGAAGGCCTTCAGAAGAACTGGTCTAACTTTCAGTTGCTAGTTAATGAGGATGGTTTAGAGGGATTTGATCCAGTTCCACTCAACTTCTCTACGCCACAATTTGCTCATTCTGGAAAAGTACATTTGCTTGTAGCTTCTGAACATTTAGAAACAGTGTCTGGATGTCCAGTCTGTAGGACCATGGGTACTGGTAGCATGCAGTTGGTCTACGTGTACACAATTTTTAACACATCAACAGCCTCCCTGCATGCACGATAGATGATGCATACACACGTATTTCTGCAAAGATTTTCATAGATATAAGTACAGTAATCCTAAGTGCAATTCTCAGCATTATGAAATGAGAATGGTGGTGTGTGGTAGCATATTCACCCCTTCTTTAAATAAGATGCAACCACAACTACTGTCATGAAAAGCTGCAGCAGTAAATGCTTATTGCACTTCCCTTGAAAATCACACCTTACCTCTTCATCCAGTGCAAGTAAACAGGGGATTAATTGTATCTTCCTGTGAGGCAGCTAAAAGCAAAGCATTCAGTTTGTCTGTGGCAAGTTCTGAAGTGAACTTTGTATTCATTTCAGTCCCACTAAATGCTTCCAATTACTGGGAAACAGTATTTTCAGGACCTTCATTACTAAAATAAATTAATTGTTGTTCCAACTGAACCAAATCTGGTTTGTTTACATCATTTCTTGTTTTGTCTTGAAATGAAAATAGCAAGCTTTGATCTGCTCTAGTTATATTATCTCCTACTACTGTATTTAACCTTTATTTCCCAATCACCATCAAATGGCACCACTGTAAGCACCATGATTTATAACTCCTACTGTGGAAATCTTCAGCTAAGAGGGTTTTCCTTTTTGAAATGTCTTGTGTTTCAGACTCTTTACTACAGAATAGTTTGAAGCGACATAACCTCATTTCAGTTCCCTTCCATACACATTACTCATTCCTGTAATAGCTTGAATGCTATCAAATGTTGATAATATTTATTTATTCCCCTTTTCTGCAAGCTGTATAAGGCAAACCCAATGTTGTATGATGTATATAAGCCTTACTGTTGCAGCAGATGGATATTCAAGAAGCTTTAACATATTCAGTGACCTTGATAGGAAACAACTGTCTTCCAAGAAACACCAGAAACTGTGCAGGACCATGAATTCAGTGTGGATTTGGTACCTGAGAAAGAACATTTGTACATGACTGCTCATCTGCAATTCTAGCTTCAGCCTGCACAGAATTTGAGGTATTTCTCTTCTGGTGTACAAGATGGCACTGAGATCTGCCTTGTCTGGGGGAACCAGCTCACACCTCAGATGAATTTTTACGTTGAGTTTCAGGTTATGCACTTCAAGGAACACATAATGGACAAACAGGAAAAAAAAGGTAACGATCAAAGGTTCAGTCTGACTGAAAAGTCTGGGTTTATTCAACATTCGGAAGAGAGAACAGAAATGACATATGCTATGAGGTTCTTTGTACCTGCCTTTAAGCATAAATTTCTGAACTTCAGTCTTATCACTCATTTTCTTTTTCTGAGCAGTTTAGAGCAACGCTTGTTTCTCTCCTTGCAACTTAATATCTTCAAAGTCCATTGAGGAATGCACATTTTGCAGCTCATCTACGCCAAGCCACCAGTCCAAAACCTGCTGTTTCTTGCCCTAGAAGGAATAATTCTGCTCCCTGGAGTCAGTGTAGGCTGTGATACTCTAGGATCAACTTTGTTTTCTTCAACATTTCTCCTTCTCATCCCTGTTCTCCTCTAGATAACCCATTTCTAAGAAAAACAACTCCACGTATGGAGAAAGGATGAATATAATTCTGGGAAAAGGAGTGAATAGTAGAAGGTTTGTATATAATAATGTAGTTAAATGCATTATAAATAGGAATGAGCAACAGATATTTTTTTCTGTGTCAGGATCATTGTAACAGCGTAAAATAACTGCTTGTATTTTGACAAGGCCGTTAAGACAATTAAAAGAGTAACAACAGCAATAATTTCTTTTAAATACCTAGATTTTTGGTAGCCCATTACAAAACTCTGCCCATAGCAAAAGTGCAATAGGACACTAGGATGATCAGGAGGGCAGCTAACAAAGTTTGAATGGATCTAATGAGGTCTGGATGGATCTAAGCTCAGGTTTTGCGGAGTATCTAATGGGTGAAGAGAGTGGTTCATCAAAGGCATCCAGCAAACTCTGACAGAGCCAGTGTCCTTTCACTTACATGGCCTGCTTCCTCCATGTTTAGAAAGTGCAAAACACTTCTGAATTGAGCTTTGCTTCATGCTCTGTTCCTACAGATTCTTTTTAAAATCAGCCCACAATTAATGCAATTAGTGTAACAGAAGAAAGGCTGCTTAGAAGATTCAAATACCAGAAGCCCTTCAGATGGACTTTGACTCACTAGTAAACATGACCGGGGAAATTTCTCTCTATGATGTTATAATGGTGAGATAAACATTTTCCTCTTTGACTGTCTGAATTTATTGCCTCTAGGGTGTTGGCATATGTTTTAGAGTAAATTTCCAAAAGCAGGGTTGTGCTGCAGCAATTCCAATGGTTTGGGGTTTGTTGGGAGAAGTGATGCTAATTGAAAGGATAGATTAAAATACATAGCCTTCCCAAATGTGGCAAGATATTTTATTAACACTGTCGGTCAGAGTGAGCCCACAATGTGCCTGACGTTGTGCAAGGCATATCTGCCAGCAGAGTAATAGCTTATTACAATTAAGAGATCACAGTTCAGCTCCAACAGTTGACCTCTGTGTTTCAGGTCAAAGCATTTTATATCACTTTCTACAATGACTTGAACTTTACATTAAACAAAACAAGAAGAAAAAAAAAAACTTGAGGTAGTTTGTCATTGAGAAAGAGTTTTGAAGCAAAAGGCCTGTGGAAACTTAAAGCTGAGAGGACCATGTTCTTAAGTAACACAGAAAGCAGTGTTAGTGGGAGACATGGATCAAGGAGCTGTGAGCAGGGCTAAGATGACCTTGTGTCATTGGTCCCAAGACCTCTATCCCACCGTCCAAGTTCTCCAGGAGCAAGAGTTCTCCTCCCCATTGATATGCAGTTATCCTGTTCACCCAGACAGACAGAACTGCTCATCCCCATCCCCCTATCAAAGGTAGAAGAAGAATCATAGAATCCTAGAACGGTCTGAGTAAAGCTTTTCCATTTCCAACCTTCCTCTAGACCAGGTTTCTCCAAGCCCCTGTTCAACCTGGCCTTGAACACTGCCAAGGATGGGACTGCCGTAGCTTCTCTGGGCAACCTGTGCCAGGGCCTTACCACCCTCACAGGGAGGAACTTCCTAATATCTAAACTCAGTCTGCTCTCTGTCAGTTTCCTCAGTAAATCCGCACATTCTGAGACCCACCAGGCCTTTGAATAATTACTGCCCTCCTCCAAAGAGGACCTGAAGCTGGGCTAGATGCCACTGGCTCATCCATCCCATGAGCTGTAAGGATCATACAGCCATCACTAAGCCTGCTTCAGGGCGCAAGTGGCCGAAACAGAGCTCTTTGGAAATGGCAAGAAAATAGAAAAGCCTCTATGAAACCTTTAAAAAGATATTTCCTCCATTCCCCTTCAGTAGGGTTTCACTAATAAACCTTTGGGGTTTTCTCCCTTACCTGTGAAATCAGAGGAGAATCATAGAGAAAATCATTTCACTTCTGCATGATTCATTTCTGTTTAAAAGGAAAAAAAGCCCAGGGGCATTAGCCTGTACCATACTTATGGTAGGATTTTGCTGACTCTTATGTCCTTCTTACCTTTGGGACTGTTGGCTAGTAACAAACCATGCATTCATTCATTTCTGATAAGGCAACTGTGCTCTTTTTCATCATCCTGAGCAGGGAAGGGGACGCCATGGGCCATAAGCTTCCTAGTATTTCACAAGCACCCTGGGATTTCAAAACTTCTTGTCATAATATTGCAACAGCTTTGCAGCTATAGCAGGCTTGGCAGTAGTCACAACACATGATGCTGGTCAGACAGAAACACATGCTTCATCATATAGTTCGAGTGACTTGCTGGTAAATCACCTGAAATTGCAACAGGCAAAGAACATGGATGACAGCCATGCTCCATTCAGCTACTGCATGACAGAGACCCTCTCTATCGTGTATCATGTATCTAACAGTTCAGGTAGCCTCCCACAGCATTTACTCCAGAGAAATTGCTACAGTCCTTGCACTTCTGTATCTTTGGCATGATTTCCCTCAGAAAATCCAACCACTTAACTGCCTAGAATAGTTGCTTAAGAACAGAGGCAGGAAGAGCATGTCTTCCCCTAAAATATGGGTCATTTCACTCCAGATTACATTTTGCCCTCAGTGCAAGCCTATGTATTTTCAAATGACCTCACCAGTGAAGGTTCCTAGAAATCCAAGACATGCTTATCTATGAACTCTCCTGCTTTTGAACTCAATGAACCAAGAGGGTGGAAAAATACGTTCTTTTTATCAGTTTTCAATGTTTGGCCTCCACAGCATTTGGCCTTAACCCTTGTCGTTATTCAGGAGTTGCATATGATATAGGAGTGTGGCGAGGAAAGACAAGGGTTATTGCAATAAAGTCATGCACTGACTTCTCTGCTGGGTTCATTGCTATATCTCTGCTGATGGCTTTCTCATAAAAACAAATCTCTAAGGAGAATCACGTTTGAAGGTCTAAATGAGGCCTGCGGTTTGGTATATACCACCCTTTCTGGTGGCTACTGCTGGTCCCTGCTTTCATCTCTTTTCAGCAGTTGAGTTTTCAAAAACTTGTCATTTTCTCAGTTTTCCTGGGACTTGTCCACATGGGGAGGCAGATTGGAATAGCTCCAGGATCACAACTCTGGTGACTGAAATTTGGTGCCTGGTGCCATCTGAGAGCCCCTTAAGGGATCTGAAGTGATTTTCTCAGCATGAGAAAACAACCCTGATAAGAAAAAATCTAAATTCATCCAAAGGTAAAAATGTCCTACTAAGGCATCCACAGAAGGCCTCCTATGTCACTTCCAGAAGACAGATAATCACAGTAATTTCAGTTCGTCTGTTTAATATCCTTACAAAGAAAACCTGTCGTGACTTTGTAATTATGTATCCTACAACACAGTTTGTGAACTTGGATATATGACCAGCTTGTTTTGGAGAGGACTTTTTTTTTTTTCCCCAAGACATACCAAATCCTGTTTCCTAGAAAATGAGGACAGAAGGTATCCCTTGGATGGTAATCACCAAATGAAGGCCAAGTCTAATAAGCCCTTCCCACCGTATCTGCCTCTCTGTTCTAAAGCCCCGCAGTGACAGAAGCTATGTGTTCCTCTCCTCAGTTTTGGTATTTCATTATTCTTTTGTTAGAATGTTTTCCTGGTCTTGAATTCAAATCTCCTTTATTGCAGCTGAAGTCTATTGTCTATCATTCACACTGAGAAGCATGGTGATGGGACTGTTTCAAACACATCATCTAAATACTTGCATGCTCTTCTGATTTCAGACAAAATGAGACTAACAAAAACCTTGCTCAGGACAAAAATACACAGAGGTATTTTGAAACTAAAGGTATCACAGCAATACTGTATTTATTACAGAAAGAAAAACAACCTCAAAAGAAAAAAAAAAACAACAAAGAAAACCATCCAAAACCAACCAAAAAAGAAAAAAAAAAAATCCAACAGGAAAAAACAAAACAAAACAAAACCAAACAAAACACATCAAAAAACAACCCTGGAATGATATCAACCTAGTGACCTTGCAAGTTCCAAGGGCTAAATTCTACAAGTATAATCTGTTAATATAGCACTAAACCAATCTAAATCTGCCTTATATGAGCAGTAAGCATCTATTTTTGTTTAAGGTGTGTTTTGAGTTTAAGGTGTCCCTTCTCTTTCATTCCCTTCCCTTCTCTTTTTCCTTTTCTTCTTTCCCTCTTCTTGTCAGGGAAAACTTTAACAGTTAAACTTTCTCAAAAGTCTTCCCATCACATATACTCACAGTTTCCATCTGGGTGAACTTGAATTGCTGAAATCAAAATCGCAAGCATAGGTGACCACTAAAAAAATACTAAAAAATATGTTTAAGTAAATTTCGTTATAGGATTGGGATTTTGGGGTTCTCTAGTTTTCCTTTATAACATGGTTCTAAATTAGGCTTTCTCCACTCAAAGTCAGCAGACCACATTGCAGTGGCATGATTACAGCTTATTCATCCTTCAAAATAAATAAATTCTATTTAACTTTGGCATGGATGTAAGGAAACAATTTCTGCTCTAACCAAAAGAGACAGAAAAAGAAAAGAAGCAGAAGTTACAAACAGCAGAAGTCACAAACTTCTGTTTCCTGCTGTTCCATCCTATAGTTTCTTTAGTGACTTATTTTATGTTGCAGCCCCTCGCTCGGGGGTGGTTCTTTTCTGGATTTTTAACTCCCCACTCAGGCAACCTATTTTCACAAATCTTACAATGACTTAATATTTACAGGACTTTCATCCACCTGTTAAATTTATTTAAAATTGAGCAACAGGTTCAAAAGTCACTGGGGCAGGGACTGAGGGATCTGACAAGCAGACAGATGGACGGGGAAAACCGCATTTTGAATGGAATTAAATACGTGCAATGTGATAAAATAACTGTGATAAACTTGACTGGTTTTATGAGGAAGGATAATTGATACATAGAATTACAGAATCATAGAATAGTTAGGGTTGGAAAGGACCTTAAGATCACCCAGTTCCAACCCCCTGCCATGGGCAGGGACACC
>JAOEHY010044767.1:0-22954 GCA_025447955.1 Psilopsiagon aurifrons
GCCACAAGTTAAAAACACAGCACTGCACCAGCTACTAAGAAGGAGAAAAATGACTGCTACTGCTGAACCCATGACACTTAGGCAACTTTTTTGTGACTGCAGACTTGGTAGGGCACATGTAAATCTTCCTGGAAGTGCTTTTCTGACTAGTTGTAAGAAGTTATTCCATCCTACGCACTGCTTCAACCTGCGAAAGCCGCTGCAAGTTCAAATCAGCATGGCTGTTTTCATACTAGCTAGGAAGCTATTTATGCCTCTTAAGCAACCACGTAAGCCACAGAAGTCAGCAGTGACCACAGAATTAGTCATTTATTTGAATAGCTTTTCCTCCAACTACTGAAAACAGTAATTCAACAAACCTGAAGCAGTTAAAAATGTTAATGTGGTTAAAATGTCGAAAGAAAAAAACCACAACAATAAAATAGTGACTTTGTGTAAGTACTACTAAAATGCGTTTATTTAATAAGATCAGTTTGGTCAAAACAGTAAGTTGTACTTTAAAACAGGTACAACTTGCTGTCCTTCGGAATTGCAAAAATTTCATTTAGCTACTGAGAAGAGAGGCTCAAGTTCCAAATAATCCTGGCTTCATCCTGAAACAATAAAAGTACATGCGACTCTTCCAGAAAATCTCATTACCTTTCAAATGTTTATTGGGATGAACGTAACTGTGAACTTTCAAAGACATTGTCTAGGCTACTAAAGCCTTTCTATGGATGCATGTATTTTAAACATTCCCTACTTGCCAGCAGTAATAAGAAACATTTCACTTATATATAACAAGTCCCTAAGATTTCAGATGCAAGGCAGTAAAACCTAGATTAAATAAGCAGACAGCCGCCCGCACTGGATGGGGGGGACAGGGCGAGGGGGGGGGAGGCACGAGCCTCCTACCCCAAATATATCTCTCCCCACTGCTGGCCCCAACTGGCTGGCTGAGCCCCAGTGCCCACGACAGGACGAGCTCCCCTGGAACAGGTTCTCCAGGTAGTTGCCTTACATTATAAGCCTTGTCCACCACAGACACATGACATTACTGCTGTTTTTCTGAAGTTTTTCTTTAGATTTGAGACCATCTAAAGCAGATAGTCAGGAACCTGTTAGTTTATGGCTTACTTACAAAGGCAATTTTGGTATTAAGGTGCAAAAACTGTTGTTGTTATTTCCATGTTTTATAGCAGACTCTGAGTAAATAACTTTCTTGACTTCAAAAACCCATTTGGACAAAACCAAGTCTCAGATCAAAGCCATGGTTCATCTGAGATTAGATCTGTACTTTTTAACAAAGGACTCTGTAAAATAACATCAAGAAAAAAAAACCAGTATATTCGCATCAGTTTGTGTTTAACCTCCAAAAAGATCTTGCTTGATGTTTCTGCTCTTCACAAATGACGTTGATCTTGTGATGTCAGGTCTATAAACACTTGACTTGCAAATTTGCAACTATAGAAGGTATAAAAGTCTTAGTTGGCAACAATTAGCAGCTGAAGGCCTTTGAATCATCTAGGATGGATGACAATACTGACCTCAGTTCAGGGGTTAGTTCAGATCATGATCACACACACACAAATAGGATCCTACAGATAAAATTGTGTTTACAAAAGTTACATAAAAAATCAGGAACATGCTCATAATTTCCATTAAAAATGCTTTAATTATAAACTGTTTAGGGCAAAATTTTTCATTACTACAATCAATAGCCATTTTACCATCAATTTCCATCAATAGGAATTGAGATCTAATTAAAACGGATTGTTATCTATGGCATAAAATGTGCCACAGAGGTTCACTATAAAACTTTTAGACTGAGGCTTTATAAAATAAATAGCATAGTACTTTCTTCTTGTGATATTAAAGCATTTTTTTTAGACTAATATGAAGTCTATTGAGGAGAATGTTATTTCTTTTCCATTAAGTAGGGAAAAAAAGTTCTTTTCTCCTTTTTTTTTCCTAAACAAAACAAAGCAAGCCATGCCAACATAGTTTTATAAGCTACTTGTCTAACTATTTAGGCAATGTAATCTAACTATTGAGGCAGTGTAATTATTACTTATGATTAAATGAAATTGCTTTGAAGAAGATCCCTGTGTGCAACTTTTCTCTTTGGAATATAACAAAAGCTAACTCTCCCTATTTAGATGTAAATACTGTGAGTGAGACAATACCAAATACTAGCGCAGCATTCTAATAATTGTAAGTAATGCACACATTCATTAAGATACTATTCCTGTCATATCTTTTCATATTTACGCTTCATATGACAGACAAAAAATTCTTTTTTTCTTTTTTATTTCCCCTCCCACAAAAAAATTTTGCAAGACTTTTCAATGCATGGCCTAACAGTCCACACAGCTTTATGAGCAGAGGCCATGACTGCCATAAGCATGCTAAGGAGAGCCACATTAGAGACATGCCCTGAACTGTAATTTCCTAGGGCGAGTACAGAGCTGTTTCAGGCCATCAGCTCTCTCATGGTAGCTGGTATATAACCTCGATTCATCTTAGAGATATTTTCTTTTCCTATTCTGAAATGTTTAAATCTATAGCAGATTCAATCACTAAATCCAATTCATTTAGACAAAGAAATTGTGTGTTTGTTGCAGTCTCTATTCTCTCCCTATTGTGTTGGTTTTTCTCACTCCAGTATATACCAGTACTGGATGTTTCGGAGGAAGACAGAACCTCAACAAAGGGCAACATGTTCTACTTTCTATTATGAGTAGAGCAATACTTGTTGCTTTGTTATTTCACAGAAGTTTTATGCCAGATTCCCAGCTTAGATTCAGGTGCTTTTTCATTTTTTGGGAACCAGCGATGAATTGATCTCACTAAACTTCAAGCTCCTAGCCTTAGGCTTCTTTCCTAAGTTAGTCTTCTGTTATCCTGTGGAAAAAAAAAAACCAAACAACAAACCCCACAGTGTAAAATCAGTTTAATTTCTAGCATGTAGATGCATAACCTGCTGTGAACCTTCAAGGAAAAAAAAAAAAAAAAAAAAGTCTGAGAATGCTGCAGTCACAGCAATCAAAATGTCACTTGCGTAGATTTTCAGACTATGCCAAACAGCACAGTATCAAGGGAAGGGAATGGGTGGGAAGAGGAAGTAAAATGCTTCCAGGAGGAAAGGGTGCAGGTAGTTAGGTTAAGTGAATTATTTTGTTAAAGCTTTTAAAGGGCTGTTAGCAGTAAAATAACTTTCTAAAGGAAAATATTCTTATGAAAGAATGCCTGAAAATAATGGTTTAAAATATACATACATTAACAAGATAATTCTAAAAACCTGTTAAAGGTGAACATTCAAAAATCCTCCATATTTTATTCTGATTTTCAATGAAAATTAAAAAGGCGACTTAGAGACACTTGATTGTTTGTTTTGGGTTTTTTTGTTGGTTTTTTTTTTTTTTGGTTGGTTGGTTTTTGGGTTTTGTAAGCTTATATTGGACAATTGCTACAAATCTGAACATAATAAATAAGGTCAATGTGTTTCAATATATTTAAATTTCATAGACTATGTGCTGCTCAGACAAGAGTAATTACCAGTAGGAAGACAAATCCCTAGTGACAATTTGGGAAGTCAGGCCAGCCAGAGAAGGTGAGTCCCAGCATGGCAGTAGCTTAGACATGGCGCACTTCCAGCATTGCTCAGGCAAAGGCTAGAGGACAGAGCTGAAATAGCAGCTGTCCAGTTAAGGAGAAAGGCTCCTGACAAGGTTCTTTTCAGTTCTTTCTCACAACTTCATTGTTGCCAAACCAGTCTGGTCCACGGTTGCAAAAGCTGTGATACAGCAGGGAGGACTTTGGACCAAGGAAGCTAAAATGCTGGTAAGAGGACAGTGATTGTGGACTTACTGGTTCACTCAGAACCCCAGCAGTAGTTCAGTAAGAAGACTTGTGTAGCAGACTCCTGCCAAACTTGAAAATGGTGGTTATATTCAGACTATATCCCTTTCTGATGAATATTCTTCTTTAATTTAAAAATTATTTCACTGTATTTAATTGCGGCGGATGGCTGATTAGAACAAAAAACCAAGTTTAAATGAGAGAAAATCATGGTAGCACAGAAGGAAAAATCAGATTTTTAATGCCATTCTTGAGCCATGTGAAAGGGCATATGTGAGGCTTCTGTTCTGGAGTTGATGTTGTCATTCCTGGGATATATTTATTCATGAAAGACACCTACCTTTAAGCAACTATAGGGTTTTTATGCTGCAATTTAGACAGGAGACTTCATGCCTTGAACTGCAAGATTTTTTTTATTTTTATTTTTTTTTTTTGTGGTTTTGTTTAGAAAAATGAAATAGATCCAGAGAATTAGTTTACCCTTAGGGGATGTTTGAAAGGTGCTTATGGTCGAAAGTAGCCTATAAAAGAACAGTGTGTTTGCTTCCCCTAAGGACTTTTTTTTTTTTTTTTTTTTCAGATTATATAGAAGCCTCACAAAACTCATCTCTTTGTATATGCAACATTTTGGGTACATATTCCTGAGAAACTATCAAACAATTTTAAAATCAGCTGGGAATGCAGGAATATATTATATCAATTTCTATAAAAGTGAAATAGGAGAATGAAATGTTGAAGTGTTAATCACAGTGTAAACATTTTTTTTCCACTTAATAGGAAAAAATCATTATTTGGTGAATGAATTTAAAATCTTAATTTCTACAGTTTAAAAAGTTATCCTAAAATAGTATTAGGCTCTTTTTTTTCATAATGTGAAAAATGATTTTCATAATTTCTATTCATTTCTTGAAATACCTAGGCTGGAATATTTGCTGTCATCTACTGTGGTTCTAAAATAAGTTTTATCAGCTTGACTGTGAAAAAGTCCTTTTTGCATATCAGTCATAGTAATTCAAGTTGTGGTCAATTGAAACAAATTGTGCATTTCAAAAAGACTTCTGCAAGTGCTGAAGTAAAATAGTCACGAGTTTTTAATATCTTAATTTGCATTTCTTGTTTCAGAAAATAAAATGCTACAAAGAAATCTGCAACAATCTGTAAAATTCTGGAAGTATGTAGCATTACACAATATCACAACGGGATAAATTTTAAAGAATTTTTGGTCCTTTTACAGAATTATTCTTTACTGTAAAATTAATTTTAAAAAAACCCAAGCAACCCATGCTTCTGACTGTAATTCAGAATATCAGTGACATTGCATCTCCCTATAACTACTGACCAGATTAACGCAAGGAACTAGAGTAAGCAGAAACAGAATAGCAGAACACTTGAGGTTGGAAGGGACCTCTGGTGATCATCCAGTCCAAGCCCCACATCTCAAAGCAGGGACAGCTAGGTCTGGTTCCTCAGAGGCACACCCTTTTGGCTTTGAATATCTCCTAGCATGGAGACTCCACAGCCTCTCTGGGTAACCTTTTCCAGGTTTTGATCACCCTCACTTAAGTGTTTTCTTATGTTTAATTTCTAATGTTTCTGTTTGTGCCCTTTGCCTCTTGTCCTCTCACTGAGCATCACTAAGAGGAATCTGCTCCTTCTGCTTTACTCCTCATTGTCAGATATTTATGTACATTGACCAGATGCCCTTGAGCCTTCTCATCTCCAGGCTGGGCAATCCTAGCTCCCTCAGACTTCCCTTATATGCCAGATGCTCCAGTCCATTTGTCATCTTTATGGCTCATTGCTGGACTTGCGCCATATATGTCTGTTTCTACTGAGGAGGCTAGAATGGGACCCAGCAGTCCAGATGTGTCTCACCAGGGCTGATCACCTCCCACAACCTTCAGTAATGCCTTGCCTAATGCAGCCAACGATGCTGTTACCTTGCTTTGTCACAAGGGCACATTCCTGGCTCGTGTTCAACTTCTTGTTCAACAGAATGAAACAAATCTGCTTCAGTGGTCCCTAGCATGTACTGGTGCGCATGTTTATTCATCCTCAGCGGTATGACTTTGCATTTTCTGCTGTAAAACTCAATGAGGTTTCTGCTGGTCCATTTCTGCAGCTTGTTGCTGTTCTGAATGGCAGCTCAACCATGTGGACTGTATTGTCTGCTGACTTACTAAGGGTGCCCTTCTGTCATGTTATCCATGTCACTCCAGATTGTCTTAAGAAGTGCTGACCCAGTATCAGCCTCTCAGTGCACAACTACTGCTTAGCCTCCAGCTGAAATTCATGGCACTGATCACAGCATTTTAGCCAGCTT
The DNA here is from genome assembly GCA_025447955.1 of Psilopsiagon aurifrons. Taxonomy (NCBI): domain Eukaryota; kingdom Metazoa; phylum Chordata; class Aves; order Psittaciformes; family Psittacidae; genus Psilopsiagon; species Psilopsiagon aurifrons. Next base: position 6,164 of record JAOEHY010044767.1, read on the forward strand.
TCAGTCCACTTTTTGGCCCACTTTTGTCTTCCCTATTTAATCAGGTTTTCTATGAAGATGTTACAAGAAATAATGCTGAAAGCCTTACTAAGTCAAGGTAAATGGTGTCTTCTGCTCTTCCCTTATCCCCAAGTCAGTCATTTCCTTATGGAAGGCCACCAGATTCATCAAGTTTGAGTTCCCCTTCACAAATACATTCTGACTATTCCCTGTTACCTTCTAGTCTTTAATATGTTTCCAGGTTTAAATTGTCTGCCAGATTATTTGCTCCATCACATTCCCAGAGCCTGAAGTAAGGCTGACCAGACTGCAGTTCCCTGGATCCTCTTTCTTCCCTTCCTGAAGATAAAAGTGATTTTTCATTTCTTCCTGTCTTCAGGAACCTCCTCTGATTGCCTTTTGTGAAGACTGGCCTTGTACTAACACAGACCACAAGCCTCAGCACTTGAGGGCAATGACCAAACACAGCAAAAAGGGTATTACACTGTCTTTGAGTAGAGAGATATCTTCTCTAATTTTACTAGCATTTTAAAATGCTGAATTCCTGGATCGTAGTTAGGATTAATCAAAACAGTATTTAAGCCACATTGCATTCCTTTGAACAGAATCCAAGTCCTAAATGATTCAGAGACGTATTTGAACAGTGAAGTCGGTGCTGTGTCTTTTAATGAGAATAAATACATTACTTCATTTACCAGTGCCATAATTCTTACTGTATTAAATTCATTTATAAAATATTTTCTCTAGTAAACTTGTGACACTTCTTTTATGCCTCTTGCTACGTATCCAAAAGATGCCAAAGTTGCCTCACTTTATTTTATTTTTTTTTTTTTTTTCTATTAGGCATCAAGTTTTATTCTATTTTCGCCAACAGAATTAAGGACCACTCCCTACAACTCCTAGTGTGTGCATTACTCAGGTCTTCCACCTTTTTATGCCATTTGCATTAACTGTAGGAAAATTCACTCTCCGTTAGCAGAAACATTTCTGCTTGCCATTCACTGTTGAGATTTTTTTTTTATTATTTTTTTTTTTTAATTTATTTTGTAGTCCAGGTATGTGGTGGTAAAGCCCATGAGTGCATTTTCATTTTGTGAATGCACAGAATAATGTAACAAGGCCATTTGGAAAATTCTGGTTCTTTTAACCCATGGCAGGAAGGAACTTTGTTGAAATTCAAGAAAGCTGCCTCAATACAAGAGAAGTATAAATAGTATCTCTGACAGGTACAGAGTGCCTAACTAAATTGGTAAATATCAAATTCTGTCAAAGCCAAACCAGCTTCAAATAGCTTTGTTTAAGTTTCTGGGGTTTAACTTGATGAGAAGCTCCAACTGTTTTAAAATTCATTATATTTGTTTTCCAAATTCAAGCTACTTCCAACTGTATCTTTTCTTTCTTGTTCCATCTCTTTGAAGTACTGGCATTTCATAGGTCTTATTGCAACAGAATTTAAAATGCAAGGGTTTCTTGCTTGATAAAAATAGCACATATCTACAGTGTGAGATATTTCATATCACATCACATATCAGTACCTTCTTAAAGTGATTGTGAAGAGTCTGGAGTAATTTGCTCTAAGTAGAAAACTCTAAGTAACAGCTACCGAAACAGACCCTTAAGCAAGTCATGAAAAACCAGCTCTTTTGGGGTTGTCAAGAAATATAACTCCACATGCACTGTGATGAACTAGACTGGAAGTTGCTTTGGAAATTAAATATGATAGCAGTTGTAGCAACATTAAACTGTGCTGCTTAAAACTAAGCATTACTTATGTTTAATCATTTGTCATTGAAACTTTAATCATTTACATGTTTGGAATGTGTTTTATATTAAATACTGCTATTTGCAGTCCTGTTGAGCTAAAGATTTCCTAAGTTCTGGATTCAGATGATCCCAAAAATATTTACAGAAGCACAGAATGACAAGAGCTATAGGCTTGTCCCAACTGCTCTAGAAAGAACAGCCTTTTACAAGTTATGTTTTGGCTAAGATCAGGTGATCCTTGATCTAAGTACAAGTAATAGTCACTGTCTCAACACTGACATAGAAAACTGCCAGACAGAATAAACAGTTGCTGTATATAGTAGTAAAATGTTGAAATAGAAGCAGAATTATTTAGAAAGAAGTGTGTTCTTTCATTGTTTCAAACTATTCTAGCCCATTCAGCATAACACCACTGCCTCATGTTATCAATCGCTACCTTATTGAAGCACGTTTTAAAATTTTCATTTCTTAAAATATTTTATTCTGATATTCCACATATTCGAAAGGTTATCTTGGTTTCTATGGAATATGTCTGGATAACAAAGTTGCAAAAAAAAAGGTTAGATTAAGGCCTAGATTTTCTTATTTCCGCTTAGAGTTTTACAGGTTTATATAGTTAATTTTGAAGTTTATTCTCTGTATTTCCTTTCGATAAGGAAATGTTGTTAGTTAATTAGCAGTATAAGAAATATAGAAGCTAAGGCATGCATGAAGTGTTAAAAGTGAATAAGTAATAGGAAAGTATTTTTTAAAACAGTAATTTTATTGAAATTGTTCTGCTTCTGCCTGATAACTGTTCACATCATGTGATCACAGACCTCTGCTTGGTGATTTTATTGCCAAAATCGTATTTTTCTCATGCTTCATACAACCCTGATGCTTCCTTCCAACCCTTTTTTATAAGAGCAAGTCTGTAGACTGGGATGTTGAATAACGAATGCTCTCTGTTGAATACCCCTCAATGATTAGGGCTGTATTACTGCTCCGCTAGCTTTGCAGTTCCAACTGAAATTGAAAAGCCATCTGATAAGATAAAGATTTTTATATATACCTGCAGTCTCTCCAGAACAACACACCAGACTTTCACATATAAAACAGCCGTTCTTTCATGGAATATGAGTTTTCTTTCCTTAATTAAAAGGCTAATATAAAGATATGTAGTGCTTGGCCCTCACTTACAAGGTTTCCTGTACATTTTATGGACAACACATATGATCCTTAAACCTTTCCAAAACTTAGGCTAAAGAGCTGAAAAAATGCAGATATTTAAATCATATCAGATTTGGCATGTTTTAACTTTTGCAAGATCTAAAAACATTCTTTTTCTTTTTTTTTTTTTTTTTCTATTTTTCAAAGAAATTACATTATTTGGCTGTTTCATTTCACATCATTTATCTTTGAGGTGGTTTTTATGTTGAGGTGTAGTCCTCAACAGATAAGATGTCTAGTAGGTAAAGCTAGAAAGATTTTGCATGAAACATTAAAAACACAAAAGTAGTTTGGCTTAGTGGAGTGGAGCATTATATAGGTTCAAGTGGCTTTCAACCTTTTAGAACTGCAGCTTGGTTCTGTATTTTTAATAGTAGCAGCATGTTCATTTCATTGAATGATGACATACTTTTGAAAAAGTGGTAAGAGTCATGGAACATTTGAGTAAGGACTGCTGATTTGTGGTTGCAGCTCTCAGTGCCTGCAGTGTAACTGCCAAGCAGAATTACTGTATCTGCTGTTTATTACACTCTAAATGATTGATCTGTGTGAATCCTCCTTACCTTGAGCCCCACAAACTGCTGACTTAGTTCTAACTTCATGGAAGTAAAACAGTGACTTAGGAGCCATCTCAACAGTGTTAGTCAAACTTGCATCAAATACATTTCCCACTTCCATTAGTGCTCTCAGTTAAAAATAACTGACTGGAAAATAAAATAATTGTCTTTCCTTGCTTTCTCTGCAGATTGCCCAATCACTTTTTCCTTTGTCCTACAGTAGAAGGATGATGGGGTAAATTTGCACGCATGACTCCAAAGCTATTTAAGAGCAATGAAAAAAAAAAAAAAAGAAAAAGAGTTTTTGTCTGAGGAACATTAATAAATAACATCTGAAATTTTACTGGTCATTGAAAATGGATTTTGAAATTACTGATGACTGATTAAAGCATATTATAGGGGTTTTTTTTTAACTGCGAAACCATCAATGTTTTTACTCCATGTAACTCACAAAAAAATTCTAATAGTGAAGGAAAAGCTGAATAAAAGGTAAGAAGGGGGAAAAAAGAGGTAAGGAAATAAAGTTTTTTTAAAATATCTGAATTTCCTTGTGTCTTGAGATCCATGCTAGGATTTTCAGTAGATCTGTTAAACTTTGCTGAACATTTTGTAATTTTCATACAATATATAATGAGTGTATATGGTAAACTGCACAATGCATTTAGAATATAGGACATTGTAGTAGGAAAAAATACAGCTATCCAGGTAAAGTCATAAAACTGTAAGGAACTTAAAAAAAATTTGGAAATTGCTAGTTTTTATTGGAAAGATGCTCTAATTTACCCTGAATTAGCAGTAAAAAATGAAGTTAAAAGTAATTTTCCTAAGAACTAACACACTTAGAAGATTTGCATGGCCATTGATGGGTGTGAACTAGAGGTACATGGTTACTAACCTTGTTTTAGAAAGCTGAAGCAGGAGGTTGATGAGCTCTCCCACAATCCCATCCCACAAGAATGATTTTATAATACTGTGGCTGATCTCAGTATGAGACGGCAAGACGTGAGTCAGACATTTTGAAGGGTTTCACTGCAGTACATGAAAAGAAATTCTAAGGCCACACTTAGAAATTAACAGAAGTGAAAGAAGAAAAATATTAAGAGAAAATGATAAAATTTTAGCATTCATGCCTGTTGTGGTCTAGGCTGTAAATCAGCCATGCAGTTTGCTACATGGAGAATCGAAAGAATGCAACTCCCACACGTTGAGATAAGAACAGTTTAGTAACTAAGGTATAACACAAACCACTACTGCTACCACTAGTAATAATAAGTGAAATACAAGGGGAGAGAATACAACAGCTCACCACATATACCCAGCCCAAATAAGCCATGCACCCCCAACACCCTTCCAGCTCTCTGCTCTCCGTTTCTGTATCCTGTGCATGATGTGCTGTGGTATGGAATACCTCTTTAGTCAGTTTGGATCGGGTGTCCTGTCTCTGCTTCCTCCCGGCTCCCCCTCCTCCCTGGCAGAGCATGAGGCTCTGAAAGTCCTTGGCCAGACCAAACATCACTAGGCCATAACTAAAAACATTGGTGTTATCAGTGCTGTTCCCAGGCTGAAAGTCAAAAACACAGCTCTGCACCAGCTACCAAGAAGGAGAAAAATGACTGCTACTGCTGAAGCCATGACAATACCAGTTATCATGCCTTATTTTTTATTATACATTTTTATTAATGACCTAATTAATGTGATCTCAGAAACTTAGCAGCAAAGTGGTTACCTATATACTACATAAATTTGGTTTAGAAAAAGATGTTACCTAGATCTTCATTTATTTGTCTAAGATATCAAATTATAATATTCCGGAAAGGTAAGTTTCTCCTCCCTTGTGCAATATAGCCATGACTAGCAAAGCACCTAACACAGGCTAAATATCCCCTCAAAATCGCTTTTCATTTGGGACAACTGCTTTCAACTCTAGAAATTAATCCTGAGGGAATCCTGGGTAAGAGCAGACTGTTTCTTTTCCTCTTCTCAGTCTTTCGCTATGTGCTGCATTGTCTTTGATTTCTTTGAGAGTTTCAGTCTATTTATTTGTTTTTTACCTATTTATTATTGCTTGTAATTTGTAAGAAGAAAACCTAAGTGTATCAAGAGAAAGGTGAGAAGGATAACTGGAAAAGAATGGACTTGGCTAAGACAGCTGACAAAAGCTAATGAAAAGAATGGCAGATATTAAAAATAGAAACAGTTTGGGGAATCTGAAAGGGCAAAAGTGAGCAAATAAGATCTAGAAGTAAAGGTACCCAGAAAACAAAACAAAAAGTAGGTAAAATTATTTCATTAATCGGCATAACATTCTTCTTCCTTTGAGCAAAGTGTGTAAGTATGTAAGAAATATAGTATGATAAAATGATAAGGCAATATAAATGCATGTAAGAGAAAACTATCAAAGATAGTCCTTCTTAGGGCAGAATTCTATTTCTTACAGGTTTTTTCGGTGGTAAGAGGGAAATCGTTGAAAAAACAAAGTTAAAAGATACTGAAAGATACTAAGAAAATATATGTTCACCTTTTTTTCCTCTTCTGCATAGATGAGGATGCTGGGAAGTCAAATATATGTATATGCAAACACAAAATCTATATTGCATTAGATTACAAGGAAACCAAAAGATCACATCATTTATTATTCAAGGATTTAATATTTTCTTATGGATTCTTTTCATCTGTGTCCAGGACTATTTTCATTTCCCTGGCAGAGGTCTTATGTCTATGATTTTGTTTCCTCTTGATACCTCTGTTAATTTGCCTGAAAGCCATCAGATTTGCTCACTTTGAGGTTACACTGCATGCACACTCATGCCAACACTTTCTTTCTCATAGCTTGCTGTTCTGAAATAGTCTGTCCTGGTTCTTTGCTTTGTTTCAGACCTAACTCTCAGAGGTCCAAGCTATGGAACTTCTTACAGGCTCTAATATTAGACAGAACTCAGAACACACTTTCTTGTATAATCAATGTTTTAGCATTTGATCATTTCTTTGTTTTAGTCTTCACAGTGAATTCAATTTCTTCCTCAGTCCTCTATAGGTCCTACTGTGGAAGGCATTTTCTCTGTGAAACAGCATTTAGAAGAATAAGTTGTTTCTTCCAAAATTACTAATAAATATAATAATTTTTACAAACACCTTTTTGTATCAATAAGGAAATGTTTATAAGATTAAACATTTCTTTCATGGATGCTGGGCTGTAAATATCTCTTCAGTCTGTCAGAAAAAATCCTAAACCATAATTTGTCTCTTCATAAATGTGATTTTATATCGCAATTCTCTGCTCTTCAAAAGAATGATAGCCAGGGAAACAGAGCCAAACACACACAAAAAAGCCTCCACTGTCATATGAATCTGTGAGAACAATATGAAAAGAAGTACACCATAGACACCTATGTTGCTTCTAGTCCATCTTGAATTTTGCAGTTACCAGACTAATGCTCCATATCTGAATTTGCCTCACACTTTTAAATTTTTTAACAACCTATTCAATGAAGAGGTAAAACACACTACTAATCTTCCCTCAGCTTCCCAAACCATCATTTTGTCTGTGGTTCAGCTTTTCCTCTGAAACACTTTTCATCCTTAATAAATTCATATGACTTTACCAGTGCACATAGTTAGCAGAAGAACCATATGAGACAATTCTAAAATATCAAATTTTATTTTTATTTTTTTTAAATTAAATATCTAAAATAAATGAATGGGGGGCTTATACGTACACATAAATAAGGTAAAAATAATGTAATTTTCTTTCATGATCATATAGCACTAATTCATGATGATTTGTTCTGCTAAAACTACAAAAAAATAGTTTGGAGTTTATAAAGTAGAAGTGGAAATCTATCAATTAATTTCCAACTTACAGATACAAAACGTACATACACACAGAGAAACATTCAATCTCACTCTGCTTAATAAGGTGACTTTGCCAAAAAAATTCTGGCCAACACTATTCACACGTTCATTCCTGCCTCTATTTCATTAATCACATTAAGTCCTATATTTTCTGATGATAATATGATTTTGACCAGAAGAAACAAAGAAAACAATATTTTTCTACTTTTTAATTCTACTGGGAAAATCAAAAAACACAGGAAGTGCTGATGAGGAGCAGATTCTTCTGAAAGGGCAAAATGTTGCTATAATGCTTTGTTGGTTTGTTGTTTTTTTGTTTTTTTTTTTTTTTTCTTCTGATTGGACTATTACTCAGCAAGTTAGACCAGAGAGATAGTAGGTCAGTTCAAACATATCAGAAAGGAAGCTACTTATACTGGAAGTTTAAAAGTTGATCACTAGTTGGATTGCTTCTGTGGTTATAACACTAAGAGAATAAAATACATATTCAAATTAAGATGAAAATAATAAAAAGGTAGAGAAATCATTTTACTAACCCACAGAAATAAAAGCTTCCAAATTCCTTACTAATGAAGAGTAAAACACTATTACTGAACAAACAAGCCATGGACATCATCATTAACACAAAGATAAAATTAAACATTCAGTTCTGATGAAAACAGGGGCAAGAATTTCCTTTTATAATGTGTACTTGAATTAGAAACGTGCCAGAGATAAAGCTAGATTCTACTTTGAAGTATTAAAACATACCTCCTACTCATTACAATGGGGATGAAAGCAGTTTTTATATAATCAAAGCATTATGGGAAGTTTCCAACCTCTATGTGTGAAATTCTTTAAAGGTTCTCAAAAGACAAAAGAGAATAATACAATAAAAATTTTGGAGAGTAAAAGAAATAAATGTGTTCTTTCTTATGTGCTTTCTAGGGTGTATGATCAATTTATATTATTATATGTGGCCTAATATATCTGGTCAAAATCCACATTTCCAGAAACAAAGATTTTGCATAATTTTGGTAGTTACTAACTGCATTAGCCTTTCTCACTTCTCTGTTATGTTATCACAGTGGTTTTTCTATTACATTGGATTCCCAGGATGGCAGCATGTTGTGTTTGTTATATGCTCCTACCAACCATAAGAAGAAAGTGGGTATCTTAACTGCTGTAGGTCTTAATGGCTGCTTGTTGCCCCATAGTATTTGTCCTCCATCTATCAGCTTTACAAATGCTTTCATAGCCAAAGAGGTAGGATCTTGCTATAAATTGTGTGGCTGTAAGCTTTAAAAAGCTGTGCTTCAGGAAAACATTACTGTGCTTCATTGACAGCAAAACAATATGTAATGCACAGGTCATAATTATTCTAATCTTTATTTTACCTTTTTATATTTCACCTTTAATAATTAGGGACTTTATGGTTCCAAATGATTAGAATTGAGGCTCCTTAAAGAATAAAATGTGGAAGTATATGCTGCTTTCAATTAAATGGGATCAGGCTTTAAGTACTCTGACATGTTTGAAGGAAATGTCATTAAAAAATGTCGTGCTTGGCCTGTTTGTGTCAGTCATCCAGCTGGCACCCTAATAAAATTGTTATGGAGCTGGACTGAACTGTTTTGTCAAGGTGCAAGCAAATTAAAGCAGTTGTTGCATAAATGTTTGTGGTTTTGTGTTTTGTTTTTTTTTTTTTTTTAATTGATACTTGATTCCCCAAACCCACTGTGTAGCATTACAGGATTTTGTCATACTGTGAAATGTGCCAGTACCCCAAAAGCTATAGACTGTATTCACACAGTAACCTTCATTAGTATTCAGATGAGTTTTGTAATTGAATTTGCTATCATTCTGTGAATGTCCAAATGATAAGTGCAATTATAAAGATTACATTAATTTTATGAACATCTGTGCAAAATTTATAAAATCATGCCAATCTTGATGTTTTGCCAGCTTCTTGCTTTTAAGTGTGATTAAAAGATTAAAATATGAAAAGACATTCTTCTTTTGGTAAACATATAAGTCTTTTAAAATACACCAAAGGAATGGGCAGTGTAGCTCAGTTTGGAATTGTGTCAACTGATCCAGATCTGCAAACTCTGAAATTGATCCCTTGAATAATACTTTGTGCTATAGACAGGCAATAAAAATAATTTCTTATAAGATATTATTGCTCTGTACAAGACAGATGAGCATGGTAGTCTGCACAGTCTAGGGATGGTGAAGAAAGTGCCATGGGTTTAGTCCACAAAGTCAGTTACCTGGACTTGTAAATTGTGCCTTGATAAACTGGAAAATTATCAATTTATACAGCATCTCTTAACTTCCAGACCCATTTATGAAGAATTCGTCTTGCTGCTGTCATTAGGAGTGTGTTCTTTTTTATATAGACTTGCTGAGACATAGGTGCTTGCTGCTGTTTCATAGACTGTGGAACATGAAAGGCCTCTGAATGGTCCTGAAAGATATGACATGGAACATGGAAGACAAGTCCATTCTGCTCTGGCAGGTGGAAGTGAGGTGGGATTCTTGAAGGAATCTCAGATGCAACTAGTCACCTATTTTTACACCACTGAATTCTCTGATCTGTTACATGGAATCAGAATTTGGTTCTTTTACTTCAGAGCAGCAGCTTAGATTGTTAGAGACTGATTGCACAGGCCTGCCTTGCCTTACAAAAAGACAAGATTGTAGGTCCTATACTATATCTACAATAGTTGCCCTGTAGATAGCAAAAGCTGAACATGAAGGCTTTAAAGCAAGTGAATTGTGACCAAGTGTGCCTTTACTTATTCTGCTGTTTGCTAAAGTAAAACCACAGCAAAACAAACCATATGTTTCCAGAAAGCATGATTCTGTCACTGACAGGGCTCAGAAAGACCTCAGAAGAAATTGATATGGAAAAGAAATGAATGATCTTAATTGAAAGTTTGCTTTTTGAGGAGTCGCTTTTCTGCTTTCCAAGGGCGTGCTTCAGCAGTGCTATCCCTCAAGCTAATTCACAGCAGCAGTTATTTCAATCACAATTAGAAATAACTGAATCTAAACCATTATTTTTGTTTGATTCTTTATTCAAACGACACAGTCATTGTCTTGTGTTATATAATATTACATCAAATGTACTGCAATATTTTAAATAACTTTGTTACATGTTACTACCCTTTTTTTTATTCCACATCTTTTGTTTAATTTCTCTCTGAAGTAATAATACTGGTTGAACAGAGTATGGAATAGCTTTGTCTATCATGAAACCTGTTAGTACACAGATTGTAAACTAGGAGACAGTAATGGATCCTCTGATGCTTTATAGAGTCAGAAAGATTGCTGCACGTGCGCATTAAATTCATGTGCTGAAAGGCCGTGTGGTTTTATGTCAAATAGCATTCCCATTCATATGCAGTAGCTGCTTTTCTTAACAAGATGGCTTTTGTACTTTTCCTACTAAAGAGTCATATTTTAAATGACATCGTTGTGCTACAGGAGTACAGAAGATAATGTGAAGCTAGTAATTTCTAATTTTATTTCTATTTAAGCATCTAGCAACTGCATTGGCTTTAAATACCTGAGAGATTGTGCTTGTCCTACATTTAAAACATTATTCAAGCTATATTCGAATTAAAACAGATTTTAAGCAACAGTAACAAAAATATCTGAGCTACTCATTTCACAGTGGTTTTACATAAGTATCCTACCTTACTCTTTCCATAATCCACATGTTTAGTGTTTACAAAGCAGACAGGTACAAAACAAGACCCTGTACTCCTGACTGCAGTACATCCAACCATCTGGTAGAATACATCAAACATTTAAGCATGGACAACAATAGCACATAGCACATGACAGGAAAAAAAAAAAACAGGACATAAGAATTCCATTCCTTTGAAAATACTTTTCTACATGGTATAATTCAGCTGTCATTTAAGTAGATGTTAAAGCTAGTATTAACTTTGATTAGATCTAGGTTTCTCCTATGTAATATTTTATTTACAATGCTAATTTACAAATCTGGAAATGAAATTTCAGCAGAAAATATTTCTTTATGTATATTTGCAGCTGTGGAAATTACTGTGGAGACAGAGGACATCTTATTAGAATACAGCTCTATGGAGCTAAACACTACTTTTTGGTTTTTTTTAACAGAAAGATACACAGCTGCTCGTTGCACTTTCCTGCTGCCCATTGCACTTTCCAGCTGCCTTCGCAGCCTTGTCTGTCACAAACACAAGGACAACCCTGGAAAGTATCTTCAGCATCACTCTACCCACTAGTGACATGGGTGATCATAGATATCAGTCCTATCACATTAGCATTGTTTCCTGTGAAAGATATTCTGTGCCATTAAGAAATCAGAGCAGTATTCAGAAAAGTTAATTTTCATTCAGAATAACCATTCTTTCAAAGCTTATAACTGTAGAGAGATATTTACAAATATTTGTCATATTTATATCCACACAGCTGGTAGTGCTAACAGACTCTTTCTTTTTTTTTTTTTTTTAACAATCCTCAGTCTTGTGACAGTCATAAATTTCTTTACTGCCCTTAAAACTACTAATTTATACTGTTACCCCAAAATCTGTTTCTGAACGCAGAATCATCAGGTGGAAATTGGGATTTAATCTTCTTCTCCTCAGTAAATCTCTGTAAAAAGACATCTTATCATATTAATTTAGATACCAGAGAGGAATTTTATGCTACTAGAAGAATTGCACTTACATGAATCTCCCAGTTGCTGGTTATCCTGACTTTAAGTCATGACTGTATCAACAGAGAAGTATTGCACAAGAGATTAGAATATTATATTATGGATAAAAATTGGGCAACTGAAGCAAATGCAAATCCTGATATTAGAAGGGAATGCAGCTCTGGTCTTTACAGATAGGAAGAGTGATGTACCTACATGGCTTCAGCCACCCTGAGTGATGTAAGAATGCACAAACTTGCTGAAGTTAATATGGGGCAGAACCATAGCCCTCCAGAGTATATACATGTTTGATTAAGCTTACTGGTTAAAAATGCAAGAGTAAAATCTTGACATTGGTAAAACTGACATTATTTAGATCATGGAAACTGAAAAGACCACAACCTAAAGCTACGTGTGCTACTTCCTTAAGCAGGAAGCGCAATGACCTCTCAAAAAAATGTTATTCCATCTTCAGGGAGCAGTAGCAGAGGCTTTGGGAAGTACCAGGAAAAACAGAAACACAGGTTCAGATTTACAGTATGCTCTCATCGTCCTCATGTATAGTGACAGAGTACACTAAAGAAGCTGCATGTATGCTTTAGAATTTTTCTACACAGCACTATTTATATCTGAAATTCTTCATAAAGTATAATTAAGTGTGGTTCAATTGAAAGAATGGAGTTCAGCTGGGAACTTTAATGCCTACAGTTCTCAATTTACTATTTCTTGAAGCTAACATGAGCAAAATAGGACTTTTTAAGCAAATCTGTAGAAAAAAACTCTCACAATCTCTGCAAATGAAATCTGGGTGATAAAAAATAGTCAGAAAATATCAGATCATACCATATTGTGCTGGAAGATAATGAGATGTGAATACAAACAAACAGAACAGTACTCCCATTTCTACCTGTCTTACTTAGTGTTGATACTTAAAAAGGGGGAAAAAAAAAAAAAAGGCAAAGAAACAAAGCCAGAATATTTGGCATTTGCTTGAAGAGGATCTGACTATGGAGCAACAGTTTTTAACTTTACTTTTGCTTGTTTAGGTTTATGTCTTGCAAGTTAGAAGTGAATGCTTAGAATCTGAAAATATGTCAACACATGTATACATGTAGGCACACATGAACCTATTCCCTTCACTGGGACTTACATATAAAAACTGAAAAAAAAGGAGAGAAAGGGAACTAATCCCTTGCATTTTAATAATCAAAATTAGTTACCTCTAATATCAGATTCTTTCTTTTTCTTTAAGGTAGAACTGAAGCATTCCAGCATTACTGGGAATTCTGAGAAGTTTGAAAATGCTCTTAGAATTGTTTGAAAAGGCTTACTGCAGATACGCAACGCCTAGATGATGCCAGAATATTATAGGACATGGAGCATTATTAGCTCATAGTTATTGCAAGTTTGGTCATAGATCTAAAATTACAAATGTTTAAAGTATGCTTTAATAAAAAGTTCCAGAGCCATTGTTGTAATCTATTCTTTTTTAGTTGCTCTTTTTAATTGTTCAGCGTTCAGCTATAGCAGCTAGTTTTCTCCTTCTTAGTAGCTGGTGCAGTGGTGTGTTCTCAACTTTAGCCCGAGAACAATGCTGATAACACACCTATGTTTTTAGTTGTTGCTCGGTAATGTTTACTCCAATCAAGGAGTTTTTCAGTCTCATGCTCTGCCAGTGAGGAGGGGCACAAGAAGCCAGGAGAGAGCAGAGACCTGACCCAAACTAGCCAAAGCAGTATTCCATATTGCAGCATGTTATGTCCAGTATATAAACTGGAGGGAGTTATGCAGAAGGTCCAGATCATCGCTTCGGTTGCACTGGGTATCAGTCAGCAGATGGTGAGCAATTCACCATCAAATGGCTATTGGCTATCGTTTTAAGTGAGATTTAATTCCCTGTGCAAGTGTTAGCCTATACTAAGATCCTGATATTTCCCTCAACCTTTAACAAACATATTCTCTGACTAATTTCAGAGAAGTTGAAGACCTCAGAAGTGAAAATTTCCATCTTTAAGCATGGAATATGACAATTTGCCTAATATACTTTGGTTCTGGATCTGTATTATACAATGGAGTTTGGTTATAGTGCTTTGAAGAAACTGTATGTGTTCTTAGAGAGTTTGGTTCTTTTATCAGGGGTTGCAAAGGAACAGCAGAGGTCATACAACCCTCTCTGATCATGCCTGTTGCTTTCTTACTTTCTGAATAGTAAAGCGTAAAGAAGGAAAAATTGACACATTTGCCATGTTGCTTCACATCCTTCTCTTTTGTATGGCTCTGCTGAAAAATGAAGATAAAGAAGGCAGAGTTAATATGTACTTCTGAATGCCCATGAGATAGATTTATTATGGAAAGCTTCTTAGAGACCAATTAATATCACCAGGTTTTTCAAAATAATATTTGCACCATGGAAAATACAGACAGCCCATCAACACATTGTGAAGGCAAGGTCACTGAACACATGAAAAGCTAAATGACAAATTTAGTCAGAATGGAATAAAACATGAGTACTAATTAAGTGAATTGGAAAACACTCACAGTGGAAAAATACTGCTTAGTCTAGAACTACATTTTCTAGGAAGATGTGTTATTTTTATTAAAGAAGTACTGCAGATAAACACTGAAAAGAAAAAGCAAGATTAGCACCAACAAACATGGATGCTTCCTATATGTAAAAGTGGTCATGGTTCAGAAATAAGGATACTAATTTTTTACTTAGGTTATTTAAGTATGGATTCATTGTTTTATATTACAGAAGGAGATACTGACAATGGTAGACATCTCCAATGTTTAATTGCAATCCATGGAGTTCACTGCTGTTCAGGTGGTGCTGCTCAACTATTAATTGTATTAGTCAGTGTACTAGGAGCATAAACTAGGTAGGTGCGATTTGAGGTTGGGGGGTGATAGAAAATTGCTAGGCATAACAAATACTATGAAGAAGAAATTCTCGTGGAAAGAATTACATAATCTATAAAACCAGGGTGATAGAACTACTAATACAAGATGCAAAATCATATGTGGCTTATGATTGTATCCTTTCCAGTTGTATTTCTTCATTTTACTTATATCTCATTATTAAAAAAAATTGTGTGATGATATGTATCCACAGTTCAGTTTATTAGACTGTGAGTCAATGGATTGGAAAATTCAGTGATTTTGCACCTGTTGTGTGAAGATTCAAGAACAGCTTTATGTAAGACAGACTAAAACTTGCAGAGCAATTTCTTCGATGAAAAATTCTGCTAAGCCAAGAAACTCTGCAAATAAACTAAACTTTAAAAAAATTTGGATTTGTCTCTGGCTCACAACAGAAGATGAAGGATAAGTTCCTTTTCAAAACTTATTGAACTTTCATCCATTTCAGAAATATGTTAAACTGTTTTCTTGTTTAATGAATGAAAACTGTTATTTGCCAGTTCCTTGAAAAATCACGTTAGTTAAAGGATCAATGTAAATACTTCATGGAATTATGACTATTTCTAAAATTAAGAAAATTCTTTTTTTATCTCTGTAATTTTTAAGCTCCACCAAAGATAATTGTTAAAAATTCTAACCTTGTTACAAAATGCAGGAAAAAAATGGCCCTTCTAGGGCCTGATTAGGTTTAGCACTTTATGTAAATCTTGGAGAACTCCTCGTTTTCACAGGCTCATCATCTAATTTATCTGAGAGAATGGGAGAAAATGTCCTTTGCTATGCTTCTGCTCTTATTCATCTTATTAATCAGAAGACTACTGCATTCAAATGATAACTCTTTTTGTTCTATTTAGTTTTCATTTTATTGTGTATTTTCAGTTAGATTCTTGTTCTATATTTCTTTAACACTTTTATCTCTGAAAGAAAATGATGGGGACATGTATGTGCGTGTGCTTGTGGATAACACTATGTTCTAACATTTTTCTGCTATTGTTGCATATGAGCTGCACCAGGCCACTCTGTTTCAGGAAAACAGTGTCATGCTGCACTGGAACCTAATGGAATAGTGACAAATATTATTTATTGCTCATATAAAGATGCCGTCAGGACTCTGATGACTGTCTACACAAAAACAACTTTTGATTCAAGGATTTCAGTCAAGGATTTCACCATCTAAAAAGTTAGTGAATATAATGCTGAAAAAAAATTACTAAGAAGGAAGTGAACTGTTTTGATGCTTGAAGTAGACATAAAATCTGTAATTGATCAGAAACAGGATTTAAATTTCTTATATCGTCGTTGAACATTAGTGCCTTGGTCACTGTCCTGGGTTAAGCAGTAGCAGTCATTTTTCCCCTTCTTGGTAGCTGGTGCAGCACTGTGGTTTTGACTTTTGGCCTGAGAACACTGCTGATAACACCGATGTTTTTAGTTATGGCTTAGTGATGTTTGGTCTGGCCAAGGACTTTCGGAGCCTTATGCTCTGCCAGGGAGGAGGGGAAGCCAGGAGGAAGCAGAGACAGGGCACCTGATTCAAACCGATCAAAGAGGTATTCCATACCACAGCACATCATGTCCAGGATGCAGAAACGGAGGGCTGGGTATACGTGGTGCGCTGTTGTATTCTCTCCCCTTGTATTTCCCTTGTCATTATTATTATTGGTAGTAGCAGTAGCAGTTTGTGTTATGGCTTAGTGTTGTGATTTAAGCTGTAAATCAGCCACACAGTTTGTGGTTCACTCACTTCCCCCTCCTAAAAGAACTGTGGTGGTTTAAGCAGTAAAACAAGCAGTTTTTTCACTCATTTCCCCCTCCTTC
>JAOEHY010044768.1:0-13634 GCA_025447955.1 Psilopsiagon aurifrons
CCAAGAAAGAGAAAAATGACTGCTACTGCTGAACCCAGGACAGCATCCCAGAAACACGAAGTGCTGACACATATAAATACAAAACTCCACTGCTCACACGCAGCTGAAGGCAATCCTGCCTCATACCCTTGTGGAAGATGAGAGGAGAAAATCACATGTCAATAACATCCTCCTGAGTGTCAATACTGCTCACCCCAACCTAATACAGAAGGATAAACGGTTGCGTTTTCGAAAGTCTTTAAGGCGTTTAGACATCTGAATTACACTGAAAGTCAATGGCAGCTAAAGGTGCTGGCTGTTCTGCTTATGTTTCTTTACAAAACTCCCCCTGAGAATCCACTTGTGATGAGGGACTCCCTGGATGCACCTTTCCAGAACAAAAAAAGCTGGAACACTCCATACATGTGTTTATACTTGTAATTTTTCCCCTACATATATGCAAGGAGACACCACAGCAGTGAAGGTAGACCCCCAGCCCTAGTAAAATCACTGTAACAGGGATAGGTTACCTCTTATTAAAATACCTGATGTGTCCACCTTCAGACAGCAGCAACTGCTACAGCTCACAGACCTTAGTTAAATTAGGTCAGAATAATCAGGGTGACAGTCTGATTTTGTTAATGCCAACAGTATTATTCCCCAGAAAAAAAAAGCTGAAGCAAGTTCTTTGGATTCATTCAAGTTTTCAATGCTACTCAAAGTTGGGGAGTACATCCCAGCAGATTTATCAGCTGCCTTAGAGCCACAGTTCCCTATAAGGAAGCATGAACTTCTTGTGTTGGATTACTCCATGTAGCTCTAGGCTGGTGATCAGTCCACCTCCCTCTTTTAGCTTGTTTGAAGAATGGGGTTGACTGAAGAATAGAGTAGACTGAAGAATGGGGTTGACTGAAGAATAGGGTTGTAAATAAGTAACTTCAAGGAAGTTAGGCTTTGTTAACAACTACAGAGAAAAGGAAATTACTAAGATAAGCTTTGCCAGAATCACCTGATGGTTACTGATATGTCAACAATCCTAAAACAAAGTGATGAAGAAATAACCACCAGGGGTCCCAAAGCCCACTACCACATTTAATGCGCATGCGGGAGGCATTCTCTAAAAGTATGACATAATATATGTAATCTAATGAATATGTATGTTTAAGGACAATATAATCACAACCTGGTGGATGCTTGGAGGAGTGATCCCCTGTGTCCCCTGCCACCACAATAAAGAATACTTGCTTGTCAAGTTAAACTTTGTTGGCAAGTTCCTGGAGATTTCTTCGAATCAGTTTAGAGATTCATTTTACCCCAACTCACTCCATAAATTCACCCTGTCCCTTCACCTCTCACAACCACACCTTAATGCGCTCACAGAGCTGGTAGGAAACTTACTTCATACACTTAAAAAAACCCCCAAACTCTAAGATCTCCAAACCAAGGCACTTCAGATGTAAAACTGTAAAATGAAGTCATTTTCAAGAAAATCTGAAAGTGCCCCTGGAAGCAGACACCTAAGACCTTAAGTGTTTATGCAGCTTTACGCATTGTTATTTCTTCAGTGAGGCTGCCACAGAAATGGCAGGGGTATGGGAAGAAAGTATGCTAGCATTTCAGAGTCTGCTCATAAATGCATTAAGTGCATTATATTTTATTGAGAAAAAAATCAGGAGGAGAGCAGAGTCCCTTCTCCTGGGGAGCTAATCTCAATTACTGCTCACAATCATGCTTCAGCTGAAGAAAACCTTGCATATCTCCTATGCTGTACGTGATTTGGCAGTTGGGTGTATTTGCCACTTCAAAACCACAAATGTAATGAAGGAGAACAGCCTTTTTCCCTACAAAAAGGAAGGAAGGAAAAAGTGATTGTTCAAGAAAAAAGATATTCTAAAAATAGGCCTTCTTCTATTAAAGCCTCCATTTATTACAATACCTTCCCACTTCCACAGAGGTTACAATCCCTAGAAGCAAGTTGCAAGTACGCAGAACTAATTTACATAGACAAAGGGAGCTACAAATGTTGGGCAGGATCTGCCTTTATGTTTACCACAAACTCGTGATTACTTTTTCCAGTTAAACACAGGAAGGGGCTCTTTGCCTGCCCCATACACAGTGCTATATCTATCCAATAATGTGGGATGAAGCCTGCTTTCCTTCCCTGATCCCCCTGGCTATTGGAATACCTGCACTTGGATAGCTATAATTAGGTTGCAATTCAGTCAAGTGGGATTTTAAAGCTTGCTTTTTCTTGGAGCAGCAAATGCCACTGCTCAATGTGGGCACCAATAAACACTGCCTGCATTCTACAGAATGCAAAAGCTGAAATTCAAGAAAAATGCTGCACTGCACTACTGGAAACCCTTTCAGTGACTCTCTGCGACTCTGGGAGGCATTTTCAGCCAAAAGATGTCAGCAAACAAGTCAGCTGTCAGAAACATCAGTTTTGTATACATGGGAAATAGCTACACAAGATGTTTTTGAGAACAGGCTGTACGTTGCTAGTAATTAATTAAATTTTGGAGATGTTTAATTTTTGCCCCCCAAGGACACATTGTTAGCTTCTTTCTTGTTCTGAGAATCCTCTGCGTTGTAACACACACACACTTAATTCCACAGAGAATTAATAATTCTGAAGACTTCGCAGTGAGACGGGCATTTTAAAACTCCCTGCAAAGGGACATCACCCAGTGTGAGAGTTAAAGCTCTTCACTCCCTCCACCCTGATGGGTACCTCGTGGTATGAAGCTGGGAAGCCTGGTGGCTGTGGTTTGCTCATGGCACTGCTGAAGCCCACCTGCCCCTGCACTGTCATTTACACCCTGTGCAGGGTTATAAACCCTATATAGTGAATTTGAGGGGAGGGGAACATTTGGAGACAGGGGAGCAGATTCTCACATCATCAGGAGAGAAATAGACTTTTAAAAAGCCAGTTGTGTCTGTGCACAATGAAGCTTTATGTCTACATAAACTGATAAGTCAAATTGTACTCCTGGGCCCAATTCTCAACATCAGCCCATTTGATGGTGATAGCTGCCTCCTGCCTCTGCAGCCTAATGTCTCCGTCTGCCAGGAAGGGCAGGATGATTAAAATAAGCATTAACAGAATAGTTCGGTGATTAGCTTCTCCCTCTCACTTTTTTCTCTTTGCTTTCTTTTTTTACGTACAGTTTTGTTCTGCCAAATGCAGTTGTGCACTTAACAAGTGTAAATTTAAGGTATTCATTTTCTTAAGGCCAAGGATTAAAGCGATTAAGGAAAACTGCTGCAATCAAGCACTCAAATCAATCCTTAATGTGGGAAAGAAACAATGGTGCTTAACATATTTAAACAAAACCAAATTGTGTATAATTATCCGGACACTCTGTCAAACTAAACTCACTCTGCTGCAATGACTTGTTAAACTCTCCTTTCTGAAATGGAAATAAACATTTTTTTTTCCAGTAAGGGAATGGGTCTGGGGTCTCTTTGGGCTACCTTCATAGGAAAAACACTGCCACAAAAGCTGATGCCCACTCTCATTTCCTACTCATTTTACCAACAGCCTTCTTCCTGATGTTGTATGGGCTTAATCTCTCACCAGGTTTGCACATGGGTGACCTGAGCCCCTGCAGCCCCAGCAACCAGCCTGTGTACTTGCATCACTGAGGCCCAAAAATGAAAAAAAAATCATTTTGAGCAAATGCTTCCCTTTCTGGAGGGAATTTAGATCCCTGCAGTATTTAGCCTAAAAATCCTGTACTTTTGCCTTTTAGGCACATTAAGTCCTTCTTAACATATGGCAATAATGGTGTAGAATGGGGCCCAATCTATGTTCGACAAAATAAGGAAGGGGGAGATGTTCTGAGTGATGGTGTTTGCCTTCCCAAGTCACTGTTAGGCCCAATGGAGCCCTGCTCCCTTGGGGATGGCGGAAAACCCGTCTGCAATGGGAAGTGAATGAATTCCTTGTTTTGCTTTGCTTGTGCACACAGCTCTTGCTTTACCCATTGAACTGTCTTTATCTCAACCCACGAGTTTTCTCATTTTTACTCTTCTACTTATTTTAATTTCTCATTTTACTCTTTACTCCACCTTTTGGGAATGAGCAAGCTGCTGTGTGGGGCTCAGTTGCTGGTTGGGGTAAAACCATGACATGATGATAAACTCTACAGCATTTCTGCCAGACCGCAAGCAGTAAAGTGTTGTCTTATACGGAAAGAGGTGTGGGGTTAACTGTGAAACCACAGCCAGCTTGTAAACAGAAAGGCGTTAACTAGAGCCACAAGGACGGCAATTCATATTTCAATGTTGTTAACTGTACCACTGATGACTATTGTAATAGAAATACTGAGCAAAGTCATGATATAATCACATCTTACTTTAGAGATGCAGATTCTCAAATCCCATTCACTTCTGTGGAAAATAGAAGGTCCACAAGTTCCCACAAACACAAAGTTTATGAATAAAACCCAAATACACAGCTCTAGGATGCTACAGAAAATATCTTAGAGGGATCAAAAATACTCCACATGTTTCTGAACCCTCCATTCTGTCCATATGCCTATACATGTATGTCCATTAAGTGTATGCCCATAAACGTATATATAAAATTTATAAATACTTGTTTATTTAAAAGTATTTTTCTTCAGACCTCATAATGTTCATTTTCATCATAATAAACAATTGCACACTTAAAAGTGCCTAAATAAGAGGTTTGGTGATTTTTGTTTCAACTTAAATTATCAGCATGTCATTTTAGTTTGTGAAACCTCACAAACATTCACTTCTCCATTTTCCATTTTAGGATTATTGCAATTTTTTCTAACTCTTTTTCAGTTCACCTTCCTTCTATGCTTCCATTGCTCCAGAAGGTAAAAAAAGAAGGAAAACAGTGGGCAAATATATAAAGGAAAAAGAAAGTATGCTTTTTCCCCAAAAAACAAACAAAACCAGAATACAACCGCATACCTGGAAAGTTTACTTCTCATGTTTTGCTTGTTTTTTCAGTCATCTGAATAAAAAATAATAAAATTAACTTGACATTGCACGTAGTGGTAAACCCATCCCATCAGACTTTTCTTTACTTCCCATCCAGGAAGAACACTTGGCTTCATTAATATACCCCCACCTTCAATTGCAAAAAACATATTTAGAAAGTGACAGACAGCATCACATCAAAATCACTGAAACTACTGATTCAGTGCTGGGTAAGCCAATGAAACTGCCAGCAACAGCCAGTTCAGATGGTGTTTTCTGTGAGATGATCCTTTCCCAGGTAGCTGGTACTTGAATATCTACTGGACAAAGTTCATCCCTCAAAATACTCTGATCCACATTTGCAAGACAGCAGATGAAGGAACTGCCCAAATTACAGGATACAAAGAGCTCTTTCCTTGTGGGATGAGACAAGGGGGGCACAAAATCACAAAACGAAATATATAAACCTTTAGAATCAAGATTAAGTAATGTTAAGTTTGATGGCTTTGTAACAGTAGCAGTGGAAATCGCTGAGTTGCATGATTCACAGAAAAAAAAATAGAGTACAGCTAGAGAACATACTGAGAATTCTTGTATAAGATAAACCGCTGTAGTTTTAGGCCTTTATGACCTTACTACAAAATGAGTGCAAGAAAAACAGGCTAGAAGAACAGGATATAAGGATAAGGAGTATCTGGAATGGCAGGGGTCCAGGATAGGCTGCAGTTAAACTAACTGGTAAGTAGAAGGACAGGATGATTGTTATGTCTATGGTGTAAATGAACCAATTAAGCTGGTATAAGCATCTACTGGCTGTGCTTCAAAGGCTGCCAGAAGTGCTGAAGACTGTTGGAAGAAGTAAACGAACATCAGAGACCACCACCACATTTTTGTATGCATGTGGGGAACTTTCTCGAAAAAGACGTAATCCATGGGTAGCCTCATGAATATATATGTATGCCCAGTGGCTATATATAGTATATATATATATGAATATATATATATTGCCTAGTGTATCAATACAGGGACACACGTTAGGAGGAGCTATCCCCTGTGTCTCCCAGTGCCGCAATAAAGAATACCTGCTTGTCAATTTAAAACATTGTTGGCAAGTTGCTGAAGTTTTCTCTGAATCAGGGATCACAAGCTAATACCATAGTGTCTTTACAGCTGCATATGGGTCATGGGGTTGAAACCAAACCCAATGGATTGAGGAGGGACTCTCCAAATTCTTGGTATTGGCAGAACAAATTGCTGAAGTCATCTGTTGTGCAGTGCATTGGATTTCAGGGTGATTTGTAGATTACCAGTGAGCTGCTCCCACAACCTGAACCGTAAACAGAATGCAAGGAAGCATTATTTCCCATACCTGGCAGTGTTCAAGGACAGGTTGGACAGGGCTTGGAGTAACCTGATCAAGTGGAAGGTGTCCCTGCCCATGGAAGGGGGGTGGAACTAGATGAGCTTTAAGGTCCCTTCCAACCCAAAACAGTCTGTGATTCTAAGATTCAGTTCAAAATGTATGGTAACATTTTAATTTTGGAAAGTTTCTCTTTGGAAAATGCCAACTCCCTGATAGGTTTGTTTACTTTCCTTCTCAACTATTCCAAAAAGCCAGTTATTGAAGAGGATACTAATGGGGTATGTTCTCTCCACCAGTAGGAATTCAGCTTCCACTGTGCATCCAAGGATAAGTAGAGGTCTAGAGACAGTTTTATCTCATTACTGGGAATACACAAGAAGCACCTGAGCAGCTAAGCAAGTCCAAGCACTTACAGAGTAAAGGGGCCAGAGAGACCATATTTGCTTTAATCCCCTTATCAGCAACTTGTCTTTGGCTGGAGGCTCTTTATCACTAAGTGGCTTGCCAATGATCTACCATCAAGGACACAAAAGAGCAAATACTCCATGAGTAAACATCTTACAGAAGGGGCAAAGAGATCTTTTATAATGGTCACAATAATTTGTCTCTGCTATATTATATACTAAATGTAAGTGATTTCTCAAAGCCAATATTTTTTACTTATGAGGAAAACGATTGTACAAACCTTGAGGCAGGAAAGGGTAAGAAGCAGCAAGAGCAGCGATGGAATGCAGAGAGACAGACGGGCTAGAGGGCAGTGAGACTACATGATGATATGTAAAATGTCAAATGTACATTACCTTCCAGATAAAGTCTAGGTGTAAAGGGCATGTGTGTGACCATGAGGGATGGCTGCCTTAATGGGAACCCTTTTAACCACTTCTAATTTATTCCTATAGTTGACCTGATTGCACTTCTCTAGATCTGAGGGAAGATATCAATGAATGGAATAGCGCTTAATCAGATCTGATGATGATATCCTGCTATCTTAAAGTGCAGCAATGTACCCAGCATACAGGAAGGTCTCAGAGATTTCAGGTACCAAAATAAGAAATGCCTCACAGTGCTGGAAAGGGTAGAGAATAATACAAATCCATGGGGTTTACACCTAGGGAGATTTACATGCTGATAGGACATCTCCCAGTAATCCTGCTGGGACCTACTGACAGATTTGTCACTTTCGCCTTATGTAGGTTGGACACATGCAAGACACTTACAGGATGTGCCAGGAGTTTCCAGGGGGTTTCAACCGGATAAAATATCATGGTTCGGGAAACAATTCATTCTGTTTAACTCCAAAAGTAAATTTGTTTGATGGAAAAAAGGAAAATAGTGTTTCAGGTCAACTCAAAATGACTTTTTGTCTGAACAGCTCCAAATCCAAACCACCATTATTTGCACTTCTAGCTTCTACTGCAATACCCTGTTAGAAATATTCACACACAGTTAATCTGACTTGCCCTGCTGGATTCACTAGAATATCACAAGACTCGTGAAGCAACTGGGAAAGGCTTGAGCTCCTTGGCTAGCAGAACCTCATTTGATGCTTGCACTCAAAGCAACATTGTCAAGACCAGGATAAAATGTACAGCCTACAGGGAAGAACTGATCTGCTGCATCAGAAGACTGGGAAATAAACTTGTACCTGGGAAAAAAACAAGATTTTAAGAAAATACCAATTTAATGATTCAGTGCTGCTTCCCTCCCTTTCCATGGGTTTATCCATGCAGGGTGCAAATGAAGCAGACTCTGGTCCCAAGGGAGTTCAGATGCAGCAGATTGATCTACCAGCAGGCTGCAATATGTTCCCAGAAGTTGCAATATAATTACGAGGCCAAGAATCAACCTATTAGCTCTGTAAGCCATTAATACTCATGAACAGTTCAACCCAATGTTCACAGAAGCTGTTGGGCATCTTTCCATTCTGTCTAGCTGGAGCTGGATTGGGGCTTATTTATCTTTTCATTATATACCTTATCTTTAAGTGGGAAACAGCCCAAACAGCTCAGTGCAGCTGTGCAAATTTCCAGCCCTCCACCAGGCTCTGTGCCCAGCAGCACATGCGATGCTGCCTGGAGGTCGGTATGAAGGCATGTCACAGTCAAAAGCCACTCATGGAGAATTAAACTTCAGGCTTGTTTGACTAAACTTCTGAATTCACTGTGGTTCCCCTGTTTTGCCAGCCTGAAGAAGCAGCCCAGCAGGTTCCTGAGTCACATGCCAAAATGCCTCCTTCATCTTCCCTGGAATTTGAAATGATTACTAATAGGTATTCTTGCTGAAAATGATTTAACATAATGTGCTGAATGAGATCACTAAGTTAAAATATCTTTCCTAAAGTGACTCTCTCATTGCTTATCAGAATGCCAGAGGGGAAGGAGGACAGCATGAAGTGAATTCTTTTGCTGTCTTCTGCATTTTACAAATTTTTTAAGTTACTCAAGAACTCACAATAGGAAGTTTCACTGAGGCTCATTAAAGATGGCCATGATGCAGGTCTGGCAGGCAGCCAGGGGATGGAGACACAGGGGTTTGGGTTAACCTCTCTTGTTCACGCTTTCCCTTTTTACAGTATTTAATCCAGTGTAGGCTGGGAACTGAAGACAGGCAAGGAAATGAGGTGGGCATGAGAGCAAAGCTGGCGAGGGGATGGGCACTCTTTGCCTTACAGCCACAGTCCTGGATGTGCATCACTGCTGCAGCTGCATGTATTACAGCAGGATGCAACCACCCAATGAAACACAGAATTTAGGGAGGAAGAGTGTGCACCGCAAAACACATCACTGCATGCCAGGGATGCTCAGGGTTTCACTGAGAGGCCAGGCTGCCCTTACCCATCCAAATCTGTCAGCCTCAAAATTAACTTACTGAGGTCAGTACTCATAACAGTGGTATTGCAGACTTTTGATTCAGTCTTCTTTTCTGAGACAGTCCCATACTCTCTGGCCCAGTACAGCTATTACCTGCCAACCTAAAGGATGATGATTGTTATATACATTGCAGCAATGGCTAACCAGTCAGTGGAGACCAGGGACAGGCTGTGCTATAGACTTTACAAACACACACTTGAATGAGGACCGCCCGCAGATGCTGAGTGTATAAAACTACTGAGACATTTCAAGATATGTTCTTGAACACCTTGGACATGATGACCTCCAACAACTCTGCAGTTCTTGTGCTGACTGCACCCACATAGAGTGCTGTTCTACAGTAAAGATGCTCATTCATACCAAATTCTTATCAGTTACTGTGACATGCCCTTACAATAGCAGAAACCTCATTACTCCAAAGCAAGCAGCTCCTTGATAAGAAGGCCTTTAATTTCCTTGATTAATAAATGCAAAAATATCAATCTACTTCAAACTGAACAGAAAACATAGATCAATAAAAAGGTGTTCTAATGAAAAGGTTTCCTGATATTTAGCTGCTGTAGTTCTGCTGATCAAGAAATACAGTAAATCAATGAGTAAGAACTACTCAAGACACAGATAAGTAATCCAGCAACAGTAAAACATAAAGGGCCTGATCCTATAAAAACCCGGTAGGACCAATTTATCTCTGAGGTGCAAGCTTGCAGGATTAGGCTTCAACTAATTGTAGACAATTGTAAGGACTAAAAAACTATACATTTAGCTTTCCATTAAAGTGAACCCAGAGTGGTGATAGCTAACACTTCCTGGGAAATACTCTCTCAGGAAATAGCCCTGCAAAGATGCAGAGGATATACATCTAAAACATTCAATGCAGGTTTCTATCTTTGAAAAATCACAGTGACTTCTTTCATATGCACTGAGGTACAGAAACCTGAAATATTAAGTGGTATATTCCACCAAGAAATACTTGTGGAATAGGTGTCAGCCTCTCTATTATCTTTTCTACAACTAATGCTCCAGCATTGAAATTCTAAATATTCATCAGACATTAATGTCCATCAGCAACCTCATTAAAATACAAGTGTTAAAGTTATACCTTACCTCTAATTACACTCTTTATACTTAAAAACTGCTTTAGGCAAGACTGTGTCAGAGCTTCATAGCCAAAAGCCTAAAGATACCAGAGCCCAGTAAACAGACTAAGCAGGGATCAACCTGATATGCTTTTTTCTGTCTTTTCCTCCAGAGGAGTGGTCACTCCCAAACCAAATAGGAGAAATGAAGTGCACAGTAAGAGTCTGTAAGTACTTTTTAGCTGTCTCAACTCTCAAAAGCCCCTAAAATGACTGATGTCTCAACATCTGGGCACTCCTTTCACTGTCAAACACGCACAGAGCAATGGGGTTTGTCAGCAATCTGATGAGCATATTCAGATGACAACTGCAGAGCCTGGAGAGCTCAAAGGCATTTACAGATAGTAGAGGCTTGCAATAGATGTATTGAACCATAGCTGAGATTAAAGGATATGTGAAAATTAAGCCAAATAGCTGCAAAGTCTTTAGCATGGTAGTTTGTGTAGGCACCACAATATGCAAAATTCAGCCGGGGTGTGCTTTACAATTAACACAAATTGTTTAAGGGAGGCTGATCAACTGCCATAAGTCATATACTACACAGAAAAGGCTTTTGGGATGAATTTGGAAGGTGGTCTTTGCTGTCTAACCTTTGACTCCATCTATTAGTCAAATACATGCAAAAGCAGCACCTTTTATAAACATGTTTTGGATTGTCCCAAGTGTAAATTTCACTGATGATGGATTTAAAGCCCTTTCCAGCACCTACATCTCACCTAATGGTTCGCTATCCCCCATAGATCCTCAGCCTGTTGCCCAACCATGACCTACGTATCTTCCTAAATCTTTTCAAAGATCTTCTTGACAAATGGATATGTCTTGCTGGTACAACACAGAAATGCATTATATCAAAGATTTTTGCTTTAGTGACATAAGCGCAACAAATGTTTTCCAAGTCAGCTGCCTTTTCAATAATCTGTCCATTTTGCATTTTTGGAATAGGTTTACTCACTCATGTTAGCATGAGCTCCCTGAACCCTCCACCCTCCAATCCAGCCAGCTATAGAACTTTGCATCAAACTTTTTAAAACATCAAATAGATTTCTTTTTTCTGACATCCTAAAAAAAGTTAAATCTTCATTTAGCTGCAGTCAGCACAAAAGCATACGTTGGCTTTGTGGTGTTCAAGAATAGCTGGTTAGACTCTGAGGCCATACATTCTTCTGCTAAAAGATACGTGATATATCTCATCCTTGTCTAAATATTTTTGCTTCCTTTGTCTGCCAAGAGCAACACCTACAACTGCTATAACTGAAAATTACAAGATAAAATTTTTTTTCACCAATTTGTCAGTCTTTTGTGTTTAACAACACTAAATGTATGGTCTAGTTCATTAACAGAGTTTTGCCTGTTAGTATTTACATATAACGAGGAAGAAATAAATGTGTCAAAAAAGAAACAAATGGAATTAGGAACAACAAAAATGGAAATGGAGTTGGGTTGGTGCAGCATCTAAAACCACTTTATACATTTGAAAAGGAAAAAATCATAGTATCATAGAATCATTTAGGTTGGAAAAAGCATTAAGATCATTGAGTCCAACTGTTGAGCCAGCACTGCCAAGTCCACCGCTAAACTGTGTCTTTAAGTGCCACATCTACACAATTTTTCAAGGTATCGTGAGTTCATCCACTTCCCTGGGTAGGCTGTTCCAGTGCTTGACAAACCTTTCCCGGTTAAGTTCCAAGTTGCCTCACTTAGTTGCTTTTAACTACAGCAGCATAAAAGATGGCCACCACGTATTTTCATGTGATCTCCTTGCTCAGCACTCTCATTATCAGGTTTTACCTTTATTAGAAGGGTTCAGTCTCTATGCTTCATGAAACTGGTCAGTAATAAAGTTTTTCACCACTTTTGCATACTAAAGTCATTAGAAAGGAGTTGTCATCATGTATATCTCACAAATGATAAAATACAAAAGCAGAAAATGTCATGAATTCTCCTTCAAGCAGATGGTTTTGCAGTATCACTAAACAACTTTATATTAATGATTTTCAAAAAGAGAAGGTGATGTCATATTTGAGATGGAGGATCCTACCAAGCCCACTAAGAACTATCAGTACATCCAACAATAGCGTGATTTTTTTCATTAACTCACTGTGACAGCTGTCAAGCTGGGGAAAATTTTTGTTAATGTCAGTACAATTGTTCATTTAAACAAAAGCCAGTAATTCAGTCATGCTGGAACAGCTTGTGCGCCTGGCTCTGCCATACGATTTGCGTACAGGTGTTTATCACATATGCATAGTTGCTCTTTTATTTTTATCTTTGGGGCTACAAAGTGATTTATCCAGAGCCTGAGTAGAGCCCTACAAAAATCAGGTCAGAAGGCAATTTGTGACCGAGTTATAACAAGCTGCTCATGTTCTCCCATGTTAAAGGGGAAGGTTTGGCACCCCAGGCTAACAGCCAGGGTAGGACATGCTCCCTGCATGCCAAGCTAACGGTGTGGTCACCCTTCCTCCCCGTGCCCTCAGAATAGAACACAAGTACTGGTAGCGATGTCACCTCACTCTGTTTGGAGTGACAGACTGAAGTAGCAAAGATGTTGACTTCATCTTCCTTGGGGAATCCTTGTGACCCCGTGCACCACAGCTTGAGCTGGAGTTCACAAGGAAATCTCAGCATAGGTTTTGGTACTATCACAGAGCCCTTGCAACCAGTAAAGATGCAGAGATCCTATTAACCACCAACACTCAAGGCAGGGCCTGTTATCATTAAGGTGATTTTCTAACAACAAAATCAACTCAGAACAAGAAATGGAGTAAAGTCCTTACCTCCTTGTAGACATCGTCATTCCTGCTGAAGTCTCCAGCCCTCCTTGGAAGCACATGGACATGCACATGCTGAAAACGTGAAACAAAATAATGGTGATTATCAAGGTCCTGACTTTCTTCTCTGGATTGTCAGCATTGCTCTCAACATATACAAGTAACCACTCACAGGCTCCCATAGCATTATTTTCAGAGGGAAATACATTAACCTGTTCCATAACTGTACCTCAACTCTTTGGAGACTATTGAATCATAGAATCATAGAATAGTTTGGGTTAGAAAGGACCTTAAGATCCAGTTCCAACCCTCCTGACATGGGCAGGGACACCCTCCATTAAACCATGCCACCCAAGGCTCTGTCCAACCCGGCCTTGAACACTGCCAGGGATGGAACATTCACAACTTCCTTGGGTAGCCCATTCCAGTGCCTCACCACCCTTACAATAAAGAACTCTTCCTTATATCTAACCTAAACTTCTGTTTAAGTTTGAACCCGTTACCCCTTGTCCTCTCACTACAGTCCCTAATGAAGAGTCCCTCCCCAGCATCCCTA